>NDXB01010367.1:30726-50487 GCA_002631895.1 Agapornis roseicollis
ATGCGCCATACTATTTCAGATTTTAAAAAAAAAAAAAAGGGGGGGGGGAGCTCTTAAAAGGTAGTTACTCTGTCAAACCTCACTGAGTTTCCAGATTGTTATTCTTCTAACCAGTGCAACTGACCCATCCCTTCTGATGACCACTGAAGAAGTCAAAAATACCTACTACAAAGTGACTTCCTTATCCTGAAGGGTTGTGCTTTCCCTGTTAAGACAATGTCTGAGCTATAAGCGGTTAGGTCTGGCCTGTAGAGCTTTGTCAGGCTCTTGTGCTGCTGCCAAGCAATCTCAGCACACTTCCATCATGTGGAATGAACCTACAGTGACTTCTAGACTACTAGGAATTGTCATGGGATTAAGCTTCATAAAACCTGAGTCCAAAACCGATCTGAGAAAAGTGTCGTGAGAATATATTTAATTCAGCAAAGGGCTCAGACACCCTGATAAAATCATACTGTAGAGGTCACATACAAATCACAGTAAGCCATTTGGTCTTCTCACTGTCTTCCTTCTCTATAAAAAAATACAAGTATACCCTGTTTGCATATCACAGGATGAGATTTTCTTTGATTAATATAATGAAGATTTACAGCATTTCTGACTAACTCCTGTACAGTGCCACTCCTCAATGAAAATCGTGGAATTTGGTGGGATTCTTCCACAGTCTCTGCAGCTTATGGCAAACAGAAGCCAAAGGCTTTGATTTTGTAATTGTTAATTTTTATTCAATTAGAAGAAATTATCATGACTCATTTTCAGATGCAACTGACAACACATTAAACTCTGAAGCTCACTGCTCGCAATTTTATTTTACAGCAGCATTACTGTGTACTTTGTTTAGCAGTGGCCTAGAAGGAATTGCTAAAGGATCAACAGCAAGGGAATAAAAACACAGAGCAAATACTGGAGATTCCTACTTACTGTTACCACATGTGGCGTGCTAGTTCAGATGGTGATGTGCAGGAGACATGACAGATATACACACCAACATTGTCCCAGCCAGCAGAGAAGAAGCTCCTGCAATCAGAATGTTGGGCACAGAATAAAGACTGCATAAAGCCCAGTATTATGCATAAGCACCAGCTTGAGTCTGTGTTATCCCAGAAAGATGTTGGCCTGGCTTCTGGGACAATGAAACATGCATGATCATGGTTCTTGATACCTTCAGTTTTTTCATTCTGTCTTCACACTCCTCGAGGATGGTCCAGGTGAAGAAATAATGAAAAGTGCGGAGTGTGGCCTGAAGAACTTAAGTAGATAAGGCATGTGCAGCTGCTGTAAAGAGAGCATTAGCACAGATTATTGGCAGCTTGTAGATAAAACAAAGCTACATGCATTTGTCCTACAACCTTCCCTTTACCACAGGACACTTGGAAATAGGTTTATTTATCTACATTTGGAGTTTTCCAGTTATCTACCTTTTACAGAATATCATACCAGTAACAATAAGGAAAGCTGTCTCCAAACCAGTTTGATACATGTGGGGTTGCTACCTCAGAAAACCTATTGCTGCTTCTTGGTATTTCTGCTGCACCTAAACAAGCAGCATTTCTAGTTGTATTATTAGCTCTTCATTTTACAGGACATTAGCAGAGAAACTTGGACCATGGCCTCCTCTTCTTTCTCCCATCCTATTTTTTAGGACTTAACTGAGTGTTGGGAGAGGTGAGAGAACATGTGCTTCTTAGGTGCAGGAAAATGTCTCTATCAACATGCCTGGCCTCACTTCAGAATAAGAACATGTGTCTTTTAAGGAGAAAATGAAAATGAAAATAAAAATGCAGGAACTTAGAGGAATTGCTCCTTTCTGAGTGATTTGATTAGCTATTTTCTATTAGTGGAAATCTGAACTGTGAACTCAGAAGAAAAATCATGGTTTAGAAGATGATCTAGTCTACTCAGAAAATTGTTTTGTTGATATTATGGTTATGTGTTTGTGCTCTCTTCTGTGTTTTCCAGACATACAGAAGAGTTATCCTCTTTCTAACTCTAGTTTAAGTCATATAGCAGTTCATGGAAACGTACAGACTGTGGCAGGCTTTAAAATCCATCTTCAGAAAAAGCATTTTCAGACACAAAAAGTTTAACACAAAGGCAGATTTGTGACTTGGAGCAAGCAGGAGATAGGAGATTTGTCAGGCACTGAGTATGATGGTTTCTTTTGCTGTTTAGTGTCCTATTTGGATTCATTGATCTCTACTTAGATATATCACAGATAAAATGACAAGTAGTATACAACAATGCTGAAAAAGATAAATATCATATATTATCTCCACATGGATCTATCTGAGAGCTATTTTCACAAATATTCACTTATCAGGGTGCTAGATATAATCTCTGTCATAAAGGAATTAGTTCAGTCATGACAACATTTTGTGCTNAAGTAGTATACAACAATGCTGATAAAGATAAATATATATTATCTCCACATGGATCTATCTGAGAGCTATTTTCACAAATATTCACTTATCAGGGTGCTAGATATAATCTCTGTCATAAAGGAATTAGTTCAGTCATGACAACATTTTGTGCTGGGACTGAACATGTCAAATCTGTCTGGTAAGGTCTTTCTTGGAGATATGTACAAAGAAAATATATACTCCATATGACACATTATCTATGTTTAATTAAAATACTACGATGGCCTCAAATGTATTCAGATATTGAGAAGGCAGCACCTATTCCCCCTTGGTTGTTATTTTGATCTTTAAAATATAAAGACCAGCAGCTCAAGTAAAACAGCATACCTATGGCATGCGGTAGATTTATTTGTCAGCAAGGAAACACAGCATTCAAATTCTTTCTAAAACTCGGGTTTTTGAGCAGCAGCAACATCAGTGGAGACCTCGGGACAAGGAGCTGTGTCCCAGAGTGGTGACCAGCTGGATGGCATGGTCCCACCTCCATCAGCATTACTGCTGACCACAGGGCTGCAGGTGTAACACGATTAAAGGGCAGCCGTGGCTGCCGTGCCCATGCCCGCTGTGTTGCTGCAGCCCCTGCTGCCATAGGGAGAGATCTCTGGAGGGCAGGATGCTCTGCAGCTGCTGACTGGAGCCCAGGTCCCTCTCTGGGCAGCATTCCCATCTGGCACAGCTGCTCCGCTTCATCCTTTGATGGTGGAGACCTGCTGCTGTGCTGGCACCACTGTGCTCTGCATCACTGGCCTGCTGTTCTCATGGCTGTAAAACTTAAAGCAGGCAATTAGATTTAACAAGAAAATAGGGGAAACATTGAGCATAGAATGGTTTGGGTTGGAAGTGACCTTAAAGCTCATCCAGTTCCAACCCCATGCCATGGGCAGCGACACCTTCCACTACACCAGGTTGCTCCAAGCCCCATCCAGCCTGGCCTTGAACACTGCCAGGGATGGGGCAGACACAGCTTCTCTGGGCAACATGTGCCAGGGCCTCAGCACCCTCACAGGGAAGAACTTCTGCCTAAGAGCTCATCTCAGTCTCCCCTCTGTCAGGTTAAAGCCATTCCCCTTGTCCTGTCCCTACAGGCCCTTGTCCAAATCCCCTCTCCAGCTTTCTTGTAGCCCGTTCAGGCACTGGAGCTGCTCTAAGGTCTCCCCTTAAGAAGCCTTCTCTTCTCCAGACTGAACCAGCCCAGCTCTCTCAGCCTGTCTCCAGAGCAGAGCTGCTCAGGCCCTTGCAGCATCTCCGTGGCGTCCTCTGGACTCTCCCCAGCAGCCCCACATCCCTCTTGTGCTGTTGCCCCAGAGCTGGATGCAGGACTGCAGGGGTGGTCTCCCCAGAGCACAGCAGAGAGGCAATGTTTCCTTTTCTCCAAACATTCCCAATAATAAGAGACCTGGGATTTGACTTCCTGGATGTATTGGACAGCACAGTGCTTGCAGCGTGGATTTCCTTCACAGGATTTCCCTCACTGCCTGATGTACGCAGAATAGGACAGGAGTAGTTCAGGTCTGGATCAAATATTGCATCAGCTGATGAAATATTAGCCAACTCCTTGACTCCTGGTCTAGATAGTATAAGATGGGTGGCACTTTCCTAACTGGAAAAGGTACAAACAAGCAGACATGTGTTCCACATTCCTTATCATGTACTGCAAGCATGCCTGTGACCTCTGTTTGAGGGACTTTAGAATCACACACAGGACTATGAGTGGAAAAATGCAAAGTTATGCATTCCTTGTTTGAAATATGGAAAAAAAAAAAATACAGCTCCGCCAGGGCCAAAACCCCTGGACTTACTGAGGAAATAATGGNACAGGACTATGAGTGGAAAAATGCAAAGTTATGCATTCCTTGTTTGAAATATGGAAAAAAAAAAATACAGCTCCGCCAGTGCCAAAACCCCTGGACTTACTGAGGATATTATGTGGAAAGCAGCAATGGTTCTTCTCTGGGGGTGCCACCAGAAAAGAGTGCAATAAAAAAGGGTTACATTGTTCTGACATGACCTGGTTTGGAAGTACTTCATCTGGTAAAAATGTTTCATAAAGTGAGACAGCAGTTACTAACAGCAGAGCTGTCACGAATCTCCAGAACCTACTTCATGAACGCGAAGTGTGCGCTTGACACAGCTTTATGCAGATAAGGCAGGAAGAAGGTGGAAATTCCACAGTGGAATTTGTAGATAGTCTAGTGTTGATGGGCCAATTTCCCGTTTTTAGAGAATTCACTGCTATCTACTGATTAGAACATAACACTGGAGGAAAGGAGGAGCAAGTGAGGCAGGCAGAAAAAGAAAGAAAATAGAATTTGTCAGACTACCAGGTACACAAGAGCTCCGATATTGAAGCAACGATGGATGTACAAGAGATCACCAAAAATCTAATTTCATAAAAATTAGAAGAATTTAGGTGAGGAATAACAAAAGACATGCTTCACATGTTAAAAAAAAAAATAAAATCAAGACATTCAATGCATTTCATCACTTTCAAAGGGTTTGAAGCATGAGGGCGAAGAGAAGAGCTAATAGGTACTGAGGTACTGATGGAATGGGTTCTACCAGCTTAGGAACTTTTACCAAGTTCAACTGTATATGAACTAAACGTATGCTTGAAAACATGCCATAGATGTTTTGGGGAATTTTTTCCAACAATGGAACATTAGAATGCAGGTATTATTTGTCAAGGAATGAAGTGAATGAGATGGCTTCATGCTTGTACATCCATTGCAAGGTAGGAGTACATCCAGTTGAAGTAGAGGTTAAAGATGTCCAGGGGAACAGAGGATATTTCATCATCTGCTGCATCATGACCACAATTTCCTTCCACCTGTGTTATGATTGAAAAGGGAGCACTTCCCACTACCTATGAAGGAACTTTTTTGAAGAAATGGACAACAAATATTCCCAGTGATGGATGTGTCAGCAGAATTATGGCTTGTGTCTTGGGGAAAAAAAATAAAACAAACAAAAAAAAAGAGCTCAGATCCCTTAAGTTGGTTTTGTGGAAAGGAATGTGTCAAACATCTTGCTGCTGAGGTGGGTCCCAAGAAACTCTACCCCATTTTTGTGGTTAGAAAGTAGGGATGTGGAGCTCTGGGCTGCTTAAGGGCTATATTTGCTGCCTCCTGCCCATTTAATTCATGCATTTAGCTACCAGGCTGGTTTATTTGAATTATTTTCATCATTCCCTTCTGCAAGACTGGGAAAGGTGGGTAACACAAACATGGTTATAAAAAGGGTCTTGCTGTGGGTGAGCACAACACAGAGTGATCAGGAATTACACAGGTCCTTACAGATGGTTTCTGTAGCTGGCTCAGAGTGCATCTAATTTAGTGGTGCCTAAAAGTGTCTGCACCAGTGTGTTGACCCTGGAAACAGGATGCTTTTGCCAATGACACCAAGCTGTGTTGTTTGGTGGATATGCTGGAGGGAAGGAATGCCATCCAGAGGGACCTTGACACGCTTGTGAGGTGGGCTGATGCCAACCTCATGAAGTTTAACCATGCCAAGTGCAAGGTCCTACACCTGGATCAGAGCAATCCCAGGCACAGCTACAGGTTGGGCAGAGAAGAGATTCAGAGCAGCCCTGTGGAGAAGGACTTGGGGGTAGTGATCGATGAGAACATGAACATGAGCTGGCTTCAGTGTGTGTTTGCAGCCCAGAAAGCCAACNAGGACTTGGGTGATCGATGAGAACATGAACATGAGCTGGCTTCAGTGTGTGTTTGCAGCCCAGAAAGCCAACTGTATCCTGGGCTGCATCAAAAGGAGTGTGACCAGCAGGTCGAAGGAGGTGATCCTGCCCCTCTACTCTCCTCTCGTGAGACCTCACCTGGAGCATTGTGTGCAGTTCTGGTGTCCGCAACATTAAAAGGACATGGAGCTGTTGGAACAAATCAGAGGAGGACCACGAAGATGATCGGAGGACTGGAGCATCTCCCGTACGAAGACAGGCTGAGAGAGTTGGGGCTGTTCAGCCTGGAGAAGAGAAGGCTGCATGGAGACCTCATAGCAGCCTTCCAGTATCTGAAGGGGGCCTATAAGGGTGCTGGGGAGGGGCTCATTAGGGACTGCAGTGACAGGAAAAGGGGTATCAGGTTCAAACTTAAACAGGAGAGGTTTAGATTGGATATAAGGAAGAAATTCTTTCCTGTGAGGGTGGTGAGGCACTGGAATGGGTTACCCAGAGAGGTTGTGATTACTCCATCCCTGGCAGTGTTCAAGGGCAGGTTGGATGAAGCCTTGGGTGACATGGTTTAGTGTAAGGTGTCCCTGCTTATGGCAGGGGGGGTGGAACTAGATGATCTTAAGGTCCTTTCCAACCCTACCTATTCTATGATTCTACAATTTAATCAGGGAACCTTCTGTGGAATCAATCCATCATCAGGATAATCCACTGATTTACCACATTTCCAGAATTCATGAATGACAGTCTCCACCCTTGTCACTGCCCTGTAGCAGAGACCAACTCTCATACCTTCTTTTGCACTTCAGCCCTAAATCATGCCCCACCACATGTTGGTTGTCACCAATACCCCATCTACTCCCCATCTTATGTCCACTCCTCCCCCACCTATGTGTCCTTCCCTGTCTTCCCCACTCCTCTACCTCACTGGGTTACCATCCTCTACCTCCATGTCCTCTGCTCTCTGCTAACTTTTCATTTTCCTTCTTGGACAACCACATTTATTTCTCTTGCACAAAGTTGTTCTTAGAATCATAGAATAGTTAGGGTTGGAAGGGACTTGCTCCCCTTTTTCTTCTCTTTTTCTGGTCCCAAGTAAAGAAGGCAAATGATCTGCATGGGGTATGTATAGGAAGAGATAGAAAAGCTGTGAGTATAGTCATTCCTGCTCATGTAAGGGACAAACGCAATGGCTGCTAGCTTTAGCCTTTGAAGTATTCTACCCTGCTGGTGAGAAAACACGGAATTCTCTCCATTTATGGCTACAACATAGGTTATTTCCTGACATTGACAGTTTTGTCTGGTTTTACCCTTTAGATTTTTATAGTTGACATGTACCAGCTAACTGTAATTGAATGTGCAACATTGCAGATTTATCTCTTGTTTTAATTTCATTTTTTAAAACATTTTTAATTACAAAATGTAATTTTATATCTCTTTTAATGGAGATCCTAGAAACAGAAACCATTATTTAAAAGTTCCTTTTTCTTTTTTTTTCTAGTGAGAAATAATGAAATGGATCTGATGGGAGCTGTCTGTCCATCCCACCCCTCTGAGACCAGCTGTAATATTTTCATGTTCTTTGTGTTCAAAAAACCTGCCTGAAATTGAACTGTCCAATATTAAGAAAAGGTATCAGGGATATGGTCATAATGCTGCATCCTTCCCTGTGGTCAATGTCCTTCATGGGACAGAGGCCTTGTTGAAGGCTCTGGGTGATGACTCAGGACATATTTACTAAATACCTGTCTCTGCAGCAGACTTCCCATTTAGGCCAGCTACTAAGGGTATCGTTATTGAATGTAAAAGGATTGAAAGTCACTTCAGTTATTTAAAAAAACTTAATCACTTGTCTCTCTCTGTGATTCATTTCCATGTTTTCTCCTATCTTTTACCTTGTGCATTTAAGGCTTGTCATGACAGGTGCTGTCTCTTACTATATGTTTGTAGAATATGAAGGATAATGGGAAATTGCCTGTGTGGAACTCATGACATATTGCTAAACTAGAAATAACGAATGAGTTTTAGTAATTATAGTAGATGGCAGAGCACACCCAATTTTCATGTATTGTCTGAAGAACTATATTTGTTGTTGAAGGCATACATCAATTTCGAAGCTGCTTTTCTGATATTTCACTTTCCAATACTATTCAGGTTGGAAGCTTCTTTTAGGATTTACTTTTGCCCATTTGTTGAGCTCAGGTGCATATTTTCTCTCTTTATGCTGTATATCAAGACTGTATTTATTCTCACTGTAATCGTGCATGAAGTCTTTGGCAAAGTTCAGCTTTACAGCAGTGAAGGGTTCCATCAGCAGTATAACCAGCAGACTAGGGATGTAATTATTCCCCTCCACTTGGCACTTCTCAGATCATTCCATGGAAAACTATCTTGGTCCCTTTGGTCCCATCAAAAGAAAGATAAGGGCCACCAGATCCAGAAGAAGACCACCAGGATGATGAATGTGTTGGAGAACTCAATGTATGGAGATATACTGAGTTTTATCAGCCTGGAGAGAGGGCAGTTTAGGAGTTTCTGATCAGTCTTCCACTTTCTTAGAGGTGGTAATGGAGAATAAATTAGACTTATTTCACAAGGATGCATGGTGCATCCTTGCATCATGAGGCGACATGAGGCAACAGGCGCAAGTTGCTTGAGATAAAATTCTGCCTGGATATTAAAAATACTCTTCACAGTGTGAATACTCAAACAATGGATATTTTACCCAGCAAAGTACTGGGAACCCAACTGATAGAGATATTGAAGATTTGACTTGGTGTAGCCCTGGATAACCTAATCCAAGGCCCTGCTTTCAGTGAAAGATTGGATCTATGAACTAGAGAATTTTTTCAACCTGGAGTTTTGTGTGGTTCTGTGATTTTATATTTCTTTCATTTTACCCATTGCAAAATTCATTCCTACCCTGACTTCATGTCTATATAGAGCTGTGATTTTTTCAGTATACTGGCAGTCCAGGCGTATGTCTATATAACACACTTTCCTTGAAGGAACTATTGAATTAATCCTTTTTTTCAGAAGGAATTAATGTGATAGCACCTCTACATTTCTTGAGGAAGGTGTAATACTAAACCAATATGCTGGTTTGATTTTTTTTGTATTACCAAGTTGGTTATCTCCCTGTTTTGCAAAAAGGTGTACTCTCCAGTCATCCATGTTTCATCTGTGTAAGCTCTGTTCCAGTCTCAGCCTGGGGGTGAATTAAGTGATCTTCTGGTGGGACACACAGAATGTCACTTGCTATATCCAGCATGGATATCATCTGCAGCAGACATGGCCCAACACTCCAAAAACCACCTTGGTAGCCTTCTTTCTTTCTCCACTCTTTCTCCCCATCCCTCCACTTAAAAGTGGAGTATGATAGAAAAGCTCTTGGTCCATAATATGTCAATATGCAGTATGGATACATGCTCTTTCCCCTTGGCTGCAAGCTCTTTTCTCTGAAGAAAGAAGCATGTGACCAAGCTGGCCTGTGTCTGTTCATCTTTGAGGTGCTATTTGAGACAGTCTAGCCTGAATCTGGATATGAATGCGGGGAAAATATTTGGAGCAGCAGCATACTTCTCATGACTGTAGAAGAAGAAATTGAAAACAAAAAGTGGTTTTGCACAACATTAAGACAGTAGATGCTAGGGCAACACTTTGTATATTTTTTTATATATATTATTGCCCTGATACACTTGGCAAAGAAAATAGCACTGAGGGTTTATGTATAAGAGAGTTCTGAAGCAGTAGTGCGGAGTGTTACTCTGTTTCATGTCAGATAACACCACTGCAATGGAAAAATATGTCAAGGCCACAGTTTTGGGTTGCCTCTTGTGTTTCTGACAAAAAAATCCATTATACCAACCTGAAAAGCAAACACCTCTTTAAAGCCTTTTAAAGCGCCCAGTTTGTCCTAATATACATGTATTCCAGGTATTTAGGTTACAGGCACACCAGCATCGTCACCCTTGACTAATACATTCTTTACACTGAGAAAAGCTTTTCTAAGTACAGGCCTGGATAGTAAAGTGTTCCTGGAGTGAAGACATTTGAAAGACATTTTAATTCGGTGGCACCATGCAGAGGGCATTAATCTTTCTTGTGATTTCCTCTATTGTAACAGAGAGAAAGATTTTTAATGTGCAAACCTTGTTAAATCAATCATCCTTGGGAATTTAGATGCACAGCGTGATAAAGGCAACAAATTCCAATACCTAGAGGCAATTTTTTTCCATATGGTTTGGATGTTGAGGTTTAGGAAAAATAAGCATTTTAATGAATTTTGGTCCTATTAAAAAAACCCAAAAAACCGACAAAAAATCTTCTAATTTAAAGATGTCTTACTTTAAGATAGATAATATAAATAATGTTTACAGTTACTACAATGAAATATCAACCTGTATTGTGCAAACTTTTCAGTGTTTTCAGTGCAAAATCAGGATGGGTTTGGAGAGAATGGTCTAAATTATCTACCATCTAGTGTTGCAGTAATATGGTATAAAACTGAGGCAAATATTGAAAGAAAACATCAGGTTTTAGACATTCTTGAATTTATTGAAAATTAAAGCAAATCTTTGAGCTATTATATTTCTTCTGTTCCTGAGATTTAGCAAGACAGCTTCATTCAATAACAAATTTATACAATCCAAACTGTTTGCAAACCTGGAATTGGGTTTTTTATTTGGAGAAAGTAGAAGTGTAATACTATTTGAAAAAGTCAATGATTATGTCATTTTGCATCACAAAGAGATGGCTGACTATGACTAATCCTCAGGCATTTGTCAAGCCTAGGCTCCCCATGGGAGAGGATTTTTACTAAGCACCATAGCCTTTAGAGCAAACTAGGACATTTGATGTATTTCCACATGGATAACAGCATTACATGACATCTAAGTAAACTTACATTATGTATTAATTGACAAGTTAGATCTGCCTGGCTCAAGGGGAACAGACAACTGTGTGAAGGCTGAGGTAAGGTTAGAGGACAAAATGTCAGTTGTCACTGGGTTATATCTCTGGAGACAACTAGCAGTCCAGATTTGTAACTTGGATTTAGGTTTATGGCTTGAACCTTTTCCATTATGTCCTCTTGAGAAATATATTTTCTGCAAATAGGAAAGACCACACACACTCAGAGAAGATGGCTTTTTTTTTTTTTTTCTTTAATTGTATGGCTAAGATAGCATAATTTCAGAAAATTTAAGAGATGCTTGGTGTATTTGCATTATCAGGTCCTTTAGACTATTCTGCAGCTCTGAACAGTTATTCACTCCACTATATAAAGGAGAAGAGTCTCAGGAGGCTTCGTATTTCTCTGATGTCTCTTTGTCTCCCTGAAACAAAGCACCTCATTTACAATGCATGAAAAGAAAAAAAGAAGGGGGTAAGAAAAGACTAATAGATTGTTTGTGCACAATTTAAAATACCACCTTTGGGCCTGGTGAATTACTCAGTAGAGATCTTTTTGAGAAAACTTGACCATTTCAGTCAATACTTCCATATGAAGTTGAAAGATAAGCTTTGTATAAACTTTATCGTCATCACCTCCTTCCTTTGTTTATCAAATACTGTCTTAAGGGACTAACTGGTGTCAGAGCATTTAATACAGTCTTCTTACAGTCTTTGTGCAGTCTTGGAGATGACAAACTCAATGAATTGGATGAGAAGGCAGGTAAAAAGTATCCAAGGCACTGGAATTTTTTTTAAATTAAAAAAAGATGTCCCTCTAACCTCACTCAGTTTTTGGGTCTGACTAGGTTGTCTCTTTCACCTATGACTGAAAGTGAAACCTGTCCAATTCTGCTCTCAGGCATCCATAAGCTCACACATAATGGTATAGGAAAGAGAGGAGTTTCACAAATTTGGAACTCGAGCAATGTCTCCAGGTCATTTCCATCCTGGCTACCTCCTGAGGCTATGGGAACACCTGGCAAGAAGACCTAGCTATTTAGACTAACTGCCCTTCACATGGGATGAGCAAGCACAACATTCATCATCCTTCTCCTAGTGGAAGAAGGTGCGTTATCTGTTTGGTCAGAAAGTCTGGACATGGCAGGGAAACAGCAAACAAATGCAGTTCTGAAAAGAAAATCTACTGAGAAATTTGCCACCAAAACCCTGTTGAAACCAGTGAGGGCTTCTTGCCTTGGCTCCAAAAGCAAAGGTTATTTCTGGTGATAGAGCCTTCCATACAAGCATTAAGTCTTTCTTCCTGCACAGAGATGTGGAGGTTAAGACTATGGACATGGGCAGCATTTGTGAAGCAGCTGATGTATTTACAGTTCAAACTCAAAGTCACCGTCTGGATAGCTATTTGTGGGCTCACACTTTTGTGACTTTACAAAAATGATAAGCCCAGAGCAAGCCTAAAATACTATTTTAGAGCAAACCTAAAATAGTAATTTAGTCTCTCTCAGTATCTATAACTGTTAATTTATTATTACTTATTAACTGAAAAGCAATAACCATGACTAATTGAATTAAACTAAGATTCAGTTGCTTACATTTATATTATTAAACTTTGAAATTAAATCAATCAGAAATGTCAATATTTTAACCAGTACTGGTGAAAATATGTTGGGTAGAAGTTATGTTTTATGAATATATTCTGCAGTCATTAAGGCATGGATATTAACTTATTCTAATTTAAAAAAGAAAAAAAAAAGTGAGAGAGAAAGGGTGCCACTGTCTGAGCTTGCCATGTGTCCCTGGTGATGGATGCAGATGGCCTGTGACCCCCAAAGAAGGAGGAGGGCTCAGGGAGTTCTGTGGACCCACAACCCCTCCACAGCCACACCTTGTCTGCAACACAGGCCAGCAGCACTGCTCAGTGAGAAAAGAGAGAGAAAAAAAGGAGAGAGTCCTGTAAATGTTATTTCCTCCCAATATATGTACCCAGGAATATACTGAACTGCAGTTTCCTGGCTGCTCCATACATCAGCTGCTCTCCACACTCAAGAAGCAGGCAGAGAACAACACATACACACATACATCCCCCCTCTTATCATAGGCCCACTCTCTGCTCAGAGACCTTTAATGTGACTTTAGAAGGTAAAACACTGTCATACAGAAATAAAAGCAGTAAGAAGGGTCAGGCTGCAAATTCAGGTTTAGTAATGTGAAGATACTTTCATTAAATCTTCCATTCTGCCAGAATTTACAGGCAACTCTAAACCTGGATTTCAGCGCATGTTAGCTTGGGGAGGCTATTAATTTAATAGCTATTAATTTAATAACTGTGCACTGACATGCATGGTTTTTTACCAAGTCCAACTAT
This sequence comes from Agapornis roseicollis, assembly GCA_002631895.1. Classification (NCBI taxonomy): domain Eukaryota; kingdom Metazoa; phylum Chordata; class Aves; order Psittaciformes; family Psittacidae; genus Agapornis; species Agapornis roseicollis. Next base: position 44,111 of record NDXB01010367.1, read on the forward strand.
AATGTCTTGCAGACATGTAGGCAAACAGTGGATTTTTTAGGATCTGAGAAAGTACAAGTTGTAAACATAGTGCAGTAAAAATGCTTTCTTCTCTGTTTCCCATTGGCTGTTTGTCAATTTGTTTCCTTCCCACACTCTCCCAGCACTTGATGTATTCCTCCTTAAGCCAGTGACTCTAAAATACATGGGATCTGGACATTTCACTCAGCCACTAACAAAGAGAAATGCGGAATGCTAGCTGGAAAACCAGTCTGCCATACCCGGCCATACACTACAGCATCCAAACATTTGTTCAAGATTTTTCACTCTAGGGAAAACAGTAAATCAACCTTGCTACAAATACTATAAAGGCAACAATTAAAAGATGTACTTTTCCCTAAATGGGTATGCTGGTTTGGGACACATATTTGTTTCCCTTTAAATCATAATCTTTAATCACACTAACCTTGCAGACAGCCTGTATAGGCTACATATCTTATTGTAAATATTCCATATTGACTTTCTCTTTTTTTTCCTGTAGTAAAAAATCCCAACAGATATGGAATTTGTCCTGTCTACTGCCATGCTATCTTATTTGTTATTGAAATATGAAGGACTGTCTTGAAAACACTGAGTTACAAGGCTCAGAATTTATCCATAAACTTTTTGGGCTGTGCTCTTGCAGGAGCAGATATTATCCCTCATGCAGAGGTCCCTAAGGTGTAGCTCAGCATGGCATGGTCTAAGTGATGGTAGAGGAGATGTGCACATAATCTTCTTCCTTCCCAGAAGTCTCATGGCTTACTTGCACACAGGAGTTTCTGCAGAAAGAGTGAAAATCCAGTATTTCAGCTGCACCATGCACCATTCTCTCTCTGCTGTGGATGACATGTACTAAAGTTATGTTAAGCTGGCTATATAGTGGTCATTGGCCTAGCTTGAAAAGGCCCAAATAAGCTATCACATTAAGTACCATAATGTCTCATACTTTGAAGAGATTTTAGGCAGATAGTGAAAAAAAAAAGTCTGTCTCCCATACTACCCATTTGAGGTGTTTGGGTTTTTTTTCACAACACTGGCGTGATTTGCTATGCCTGCCCTGTTGTATAAGAACATTTTTAGTGGGACCCTGAAGTTACCTAAGCTCTGCCAAGATACCAAGTCCAGCAAGGTTTACATTATTGACATCCATTATCTGAGCTAATGCCTTACTAACACACTGAGGCAGTGTATAGCTCTCAGACATATACTGTTTCTTGCTTTCTGCTACTTCTTGATTTAAAATTCTCCTCAACAAATGCCTTCAAATATAGAAATTCTGAAGACCATGATGGAACTATAATGAAGGTTGAGAGAAGTGTATTTGTTCAGTCTCAAGAAAAAAAGTCTCAGGGGAGACCTTATCACCATGTTCCAGTATTTAAAAGGCAGCTACAAAGAAGAGAAACTCCTTTTTCACAAGGCGTCACATGAAAAAGATGAGGGGTGATGAACACAAGTTACTCCTGAGGAGAGTAACACAAGAGCAAAATTTTGCAGAATGAGAAAAACCAGCCATTGGAATAATCTCCCAGAGAAGTGGTAGACTCCCCAGCACTGGACACTAAGATTTGTCTGGACAGAGTGCTGGAACATCTAGTCTAGGTCATGCACTGTTTAGAAAGGTTGGATCCTTGAGGTCTCTTCCAGCCTGGTCTTGATGATTGAAAGACACAGCTTCTCCCCTCCTGCCCACCCAGCCGCTAATATGAACTATGGGAGATGTAATGTGTGTTGAACTGGAGTTCACAAAGGCTGGGCAAAAATTTCCACTTTTTGCTGTCTTTTGAGTCTGGGTGGTAAAGACTATTGGGGCAATATTCACCTTCAGTCAGCAGTTACCCAGGCTCAACTTTTTGGTTTACATATGTAGCCCATGAAGTAGTGTGACATGCCTGAAGAAGAGATGGAGATACAGTGCACAGACACCTTCCCCCTTGCTTCATAAATTAAGTTATCAGGTTAGACTTGCACTCAAAAGCGAGTACTGTATTTGTATGCCTGTAACACTTCTGCTTATCAGCATTGTAAAAGTTCACAGTCCGGCAAGGCTGGTAATGATTAAAGCAGTCTGAAGCACCACAGACTGTTTGATAAGCTCTGACACCCAGGGCTAGTGCTGTACTTCTTACTCCTTATATGCACACCTCCCATTTTAAGTCACATTTTCTTCATCTTAGTGGGAAACAAGCAAGGAATGCAGGTCAATGTGGAACATCAAAAGGCCACTGCTCTTCCCAGGGGTGAAGAGAAAAATTAAAAAATCCCAACCCCAAATCACATTTTTTTCTAGATGCTTTCAAGAAAAACAAAAGCTGCAGCTCTATTTTACAAAACACACTTAAACAACCTAACACTGAATTATTCATGCCTGTTCTGACATACACGCTTTATAACCCTGAATTAATTGCCCTTGGTGGTGAGTATATCTAGTCTCATTGTAAATACTTCGCCAATTGAAATACAAACATGTTCTGCACAAAAAAAATATGTTAACACAAACAGTGTCATAAGCTTAATAGTATTGTCCCCTCCTTCTTAGGACCAAGTTTCACTTTTGGAGGTGCTGGTAGGCCGACTGGATTTTTGCTGGTGTAGCTAAGATCAGAATTTTTCCCACTGACCACATTTCTGGGGGCAGTTCACAGGTTCTGCCGGCTTGCAGACACAATCTAATGTTCCAGTTGTCTCACCAATCTCCCTTTGCTGGGATTCTTCTGCAGGTAATCACCTTTTTGCAGGATTTTAAGATGGGGCATTTTCCCTTAGAACCCTGTTGTTAGCCAGGCAGCCATCCAACATCCATGACAAGATACCCCTTCTTGGAACACGTTCCTGAAACCGGTGTCACCCCTATAAATGAGGTGTCCATTGCAGCTTGCCTCCCGAGTGGTATGACATGAAAAAAGTGAAAAATAGATTGTGGTTTTTCTGAAGAAAAAGCAAACCCCTGCCTTTTTCAGTAACGGTAAACAACTTCTTTGCAATGAACCTTTTCTTTTGCCTGAATTCTCGACTGGGTGCAAAATGCTTTCTCCATTGATGCCTAAAACACAAGTGCATTTTTTGTAAATACCAACCTCTGCAATTGCTTGCAGAAACTAGATGATTATATTCTAAAGCAATCCCTGTTATCCAGTGCTTCCTCTTATGAGGAAGTTGTTCCTCATAAGAAATAAAGAATAATTACTTAAAAGAAAAAGCTCAAACAAACCACCTGTTCCCTGTTTCCTTTAACTGGTCTTTGTAGAGACACACGTGAAATAAAATTTAATCTCTCCACATAAATCAGCGTAAGTGGCATCCTGATAATGGCCTGAATCTTCAGCTGCCTTGAGCTCCTGCTCAGCACTTTTGTCAGGGGTAGTGGGAGAAGGACAACTGGTTCATTTTCAGATGTTTCTGATCCCATGACTGTCATTTAAGCTTTAGGGTCCTCCTGGCAACAATCTGGGTATGAAAACCTCCACTGCTCCCTTCCAGGGAGGGAAGGAAGTATTGGAGAGCCAGAGCCAGACGAGGACCACAAAGGGTTCCTTTGCTGGAGAGTGATCTTCAGCTGCCCCAACAGCTCCTATTCAAATGTTTGACAGGCCTGCATTAAGGTTCCGCTCTGTTGCTTAACACTGGAATATTGGTGGTGAGGGGGAAATGAGAGTCAGGGGCTGGTTGCTGTGCTTCTCCATCAGTCAGGACCATGGAGAAATGGCTCTGCTCCCTTCTGTTTCTTCCTTCTTTGCAAGTCCCTGCAGCAGCCTTCATGGTTGAACATTTACCCTTTAGTGTCTAAGATGACTTCAGGTATAGTCTTAACCACTGGTCCAGAGTTTTACTGTTTCCCACAGCCAAAGCCTGTAGAGGGAAGGAATGATGTGGCCCTGAGCTGATCCTGACATCCGCACACCCAGATGTGCCCTTTGTTTGTAGTGCAACTTGACACTCCCTCCTTAAATTCCTTCCTTCTCTCTGCACAAGCTCCAATCCGAAGGGATGTGGAGTTTCATGTCAGATTTGGGCAAGGTTAATGAAAATAAATGATATTAGTGTGTGATGAAGCTTCAACTTACTCTACACAGAGTTTTTATGATCTTACCCCAAAACATACCTGGAAAGACTTTGGAGGGGGCAGAAGCTGAGGGCAGGTGAGCATCCTGATCCATTGTGTAATTTGGAAACTACAGCTTGAAGTCAGTTGATAGTGATTTACAGTCTTAGTTTGGTGACTGCTTTTCTTCCCTATATGGGGAGGGCAAAACGCCTTCCACATGCACTTAGCTCACTGGCAGCTCAGGTTACCTCGTGAGTGTCATGGTTATCCACAAACATGGGGGGCACAAAGGAATGTGACACGACTGGCAGGGATGCAAAAGGCATACTGTCCTTTTATTTTCTGTTTTTTTGTTTGTTTTTTGTTTTTTTTTTTTTTTTTTTTTTTTTTTTTTTTTTTTTTTTTTTTTTTTTTTTTTTTTTTTTTTTTTTTTTTTTTTTTTTTTTTGTTTTCTTCTGTTGTTGGTNTTTTTTTTTTTTTTTTTTTTTTTTTTTTTTTTTTTTTTTTTTTTAGCACTGACATACCATATCCTCTGTGGCAGGTGGCATGACACAGATGAGAAGCCAGAGTGAGGAATGGCTTTTCTCTCACTCTGAGACATGACATATGCTGGGAGATGCTGTGAACCTTATTAAGGCTTTTATTATTATGCTACCTAATGACTGGTATATATATATAATATTGTCGTGTTTTACAGAGACACCCAAATGTTCGAGAGCAGCTAATGCACTTGGACATGCAACTGGCAGCTGATTCCCTTGTCTTTAAAAATCAGGCTGCTTCAAAATTTTTCGGAGGCAAGGCAAATAAAATCTAGTGCCTTTGAAAAGGTAAACTACTTTTTATGGATTAGGTATTATGGCCTATGCACTTTAAAACTAAGGATTTTATTCATCAAAAAAAGTACTAGCAATTATCTGATGGCATATTTTTCTGGTAAGGGAAACCCACACTAGATGTGGCAGCCAGGTGGACAGAAAAACATCTAAACTCAGGGCCAGGCAATGATATAGTTAGAGGTCCAAGAGGAAGCAGAAATATAAGGTGGCACTTGCAGTGTTCATTGATGTCAGAAAGATATAGCAGTGTGTCGGAGCTGCACACACAGGGCAGAGTTGAAGCACTAAGAATAAACACCACTGCTGCGTGTTTCAGTTTTTGTACATTATAATTGCAGGCTTAATATAAATGTCATGAAAGGATGCTATGAACAGGTTGCTCCCCATATAAAATGTAAAGCTTTTCTCTCTCCATTTTGTACAGATAAACAAAGCCAATGCTTAAGACAAGATACTTGTAATTAAGGCTTTCCATATCTTACATGTGAGTTATCCTACATGTATAAGCTATGGGTTTGTGTATGGAATGATAGAGGAAGCAGAATACTTGCACATAATCATATGATATTGTTTTATTTCTGCTATTGCCGACTACTCTAAACATTGTGCTATGAAATTGGTGCCTAAAGTGGCATCGAAGACAGGCGTAACAAAGCAGAAGCCATGGAACAACTGTATTTTCCTTCTCTCTCGGTGGCAATGCTGTTCACCCAGAAGGGGGAGATCTCAGCCCGCAGCGAGCACCCAGCCTGGATTTCTGCTCCTGCTCGGAGTTTGCCTGACAGGGAGATTTCGACATAAACCATGCAATTTGGTGCTGGAGCACACTGGACCTCATCTGCTTAAAAAGATGCACAGATATAGTCATCACACTTCATAATTTAATAAACTGCTAAAAAATTGCACACGTTTTCATTTTAGCAACTTAGGTCCCGCAACTAAACTCACGATGCTACAAAGACATTTGAATTTTTCACTAATATGTCATGAGCACTGCACCCATTGCAAATTAATGAGTCTCTGAATAGCACTGTGCATTTGTCATTTGAATTTATGCTAATGAACTGAGGTCTCCTGATGATGTTGATAGTCCACAGCAGCTGCTCAAACTATAGAATATACATGCATGTTCCTCCATTTTTTATTCATCTTTCCTTGGATTTTTTTGGTCTATCATTTGGGCTGCAGTCCTGCAGGTGGTTATTGATAGGGCTGCTAATTCTCTTTGACTTTACACTACAGGCTTGACCCACAACCCTCAGCAGAAGTAATGGACCAGTGTTGGGAGAATTATGTACATCACACAGCAACAACCTCAGACCAGCAGGTCAAAAGGAGTTCATAGAGAACCAATGGTATTTACAAAACGGGTTGGCATGGTAACTGATAACTTTTTTTTGTTGTTGTTTGTTTGTTTTATTTTGTCTTCCCCCCCCCCCCCCCCCCCCCCCCGTGACCTACTAAATTTTTTT
>NDXB01010367.1:50589-60886 GCA_002631895.1 Agapornis roseicollis
CCCCCCCCCCCCCCAGTGAATTATAGCAAGTATAATTTATTTCAGTAAGTCAGTCTGAGCCTGTGACTGTGCTCACATAAATTATATATTGTGGTAGATGGCATTTGTTTTTTTTTCTGCATGTACAAAGAAGTAAAGGTCTGTCATTTAACCCTTCTTGCCCAGAAAAGGAGAGTGTGCAACAGTCAGTGTATGGTAATGACTGCAAGACCCTGACCAAAGGCTAAATGACAACCTTTCCATCCAGAGTTCAGGCAGTGCCGCTGGGTAATGAAGAACAGTGTCAGACCTAATCCATCTGGGGTCCTGTCAAAGAAACAAAGAAAAAGACTACTTGGGAAACTAGGAGTAGAAGTTTCAAAATGTTTAGCTGTGAGCTGTTGTATATTGGAAGTTAGAATATTCCAGAGCAGACTACAGTCTCTACCAACTTTAGCTCTAAACATGACAATTATAGTGCTGCTAATATACCCAGGAAACAATTATTTGAGCTGCCTAATCATTTTCAAATGACTCAGAAAAATCAAGCACAGAGATGAAATAAGTAGCACAGACACAGAAAATGCAGCTTGCTAAGAGTCACTCCATTTTTCCTACTCTTCCAGGTTTCACAGGGCTGGGAAGGCTTTAGTAGTTTAATTTTGAAACATCTGGAAGCAGCGATGCTGTACAATATATTATGGCCTTTTGTTTGCAGCAGGTTCTTTTCAAGGGAACAAAGCTGTGTCACATGAGGGAACTTGACTGAATTATCTGATAAATGTCAAAAATTAGACAGATGCATTCTGCCATCTCTTAAATACTATCAGGAAAGATTTTCAAAAAATTAACCAGTTCATCTCTAATGTCAGAGAGAAGCTCTGGATCTGAATAATGGCATATACAAAGGGAAAAGAGAGCAGACTGACTCCACAGTCTTAAAGCAGCTCCAAGCAGAACTCTCAGGAGAGCTGCTTAATATATATATATATATATCTATGTCTATACATGCCAGCACCCTTCCGAGGGTTAAAGGACCACTTCAGAAAAATATGTTTCAGTAAGAAGTGGCAAATAGCTACTTTCTTGTAGCACTGCAGTTTTCCATCAAAGAGGTAAAGACATTTTCACTGTTCTCAAAAAACTTTGAAATGCAAACTTGCTCGATTGATGGCTCCTTCTGGTCCTGGCAGCCTTTTTGATAGCTGGTGCTCTTTCTGGAATACTTGTTAAAAATGTCTCTGTAGCAAAGATGTTGTGTTTTTTGTTGTGGTTCTTTTTCTCCCATGTGATAGAGATGTACATTTTTCTTAAAAGTCAGTGCATGGGACAGTGGAGATTGGCTCTTGTCTTCATTGCAGCAGACTGACAGGTGAACAACTACTCTCTCTGCCCTTGTACATTGTGATACTTTATGAGATTAGACTGCCTGAAAGCTGTTTTTTTTCAGTCCAAACCTTCAACCCTCTTTGAACCCAACCACTCGCTGACTTCTGCTGGAGAAAACTGGCCGTGGCATTGCAGGCTGTGGCCAAAGCTGTGAGGGTGACAAGGTTGAAGACAGCCACGTGCACCAGCATCATTTAAAGCCAGTGCCATCTATACCTATTAACTCCTCTCTTCACAGATACTGACCAAAAACTGGGATTCGGGGGTGTCCCCAACCGTACCCCCAAAGATATCATCTCAGGTTCTCTTCTCTGCCAGTGCCCATAGGAACCTCACTCCTGACCTTTACCGGCAAATCAACCTCTATTCTGGTTTGGTGGCTGCCTGTCTGTTTGAAGCAACCGAGCTTTCAAAATGCAGACTTGCTTGACAAGCTCGTGTGGCTCTTAGTTTTGGGAACATTTTGCTTCGCGCATGTAAATCGTCTTCTGGTGGTTGTCACATATGCTTGTTTCTCATCTCTCATGCTACCTCCTATGACCCTGCTAATTCCATCATTGTGGTGTAATTGTAAAAGAAATCTTCCCAGTTGAAATAACAAGCAGGGTGTCCTGGGAGTATTTTTGGAGTAATATCTTGATGCTAACCACTGTTCATAGATCTGGGGAGGATTAAAGCTGCTCCATGTGAAGAATTTTATACTTAAGATGTAATAAAAAATAATTTGGCTTCTAGAAATAAATAATCTGAGGCAGACAGCTTTTTCCTTTCACTGCGATCAGTGTAGCTATTAATGAGCTATCATCTTTATTAAAGATTTTTCTTCTGTGTAATAGCTGGGATTGTTTACCATGTCAATACACAAGAATCTGCAAAGTTCCTCCTGGCATGTTTTGTGAACCAATTCTTGTCCCTCATTCCCCCTACAACAGACTCACAAGCTCCCCTTTCTTATTCCTTTAGAAGGACTTGTGCAAACTCTGCCACTCATGTAGCAGACAGTGAATAATTCAGCACACTGGCATACGAAACCATGGCAGAGCAAGTCGCTGATGTGATCCACACAGGCTACAATGTGCTTACAAAGAAAAGGCAGCTAATCCCTATAATATGCTGTGCTAGCCATGTCTGTTGGTAAATTATACAGCACTCAGTAGTCTCTCAAGACTCAGAGGAGGCTGTGCTTCTCAAAAGTGATAAAAACTTTGTTATGCTCCTACAGCCTTTTGCCTTAAAAACACTTGCAGTGATTTTATACCAGTGTTCTCGGTGCTGGTTTATTGAAGTGAGAGAATATCTGGTTTTACTTTGGTTCTTTTTCAACTACAACAACGACTTCTCTGAACATTTTTCTAACATTTCAGATTTCTATAAAGATAGCTTGCTCTTTTCCAAATGATTGTCTTAAAAGAAGTGTGGGGGATGGTGATAGTAGTGCAGATGAGCTTCACGTCTTCAAGTTAAAAATCTACAGGGGCAAGGTTAATTTGAGTCAAAACCTGAGTGTCCCAGGCCCCAGGTTCTCAGTGTCATTGGACATCCAGGGAATTTGGAATAGGATTCCTAGATAATGTGGGTCAGCCTACCCTGCTGATATCAAGGAACTGATTTATAGGGGCAGATGATCTGTCTCTTTGTGTGATTTCCTTGAGGTTCCAGACAGAGATGCTGCCTGCAGGTGATTACAATCCCTGAATGCCCAGCTTGCATTTGGTCTACACCTCAGCATGTACTATAAAAGGCTCAAAAGTATAATAAAATCAAAGAATGTGAATGTATTAATTATATTTCATCTTTTATGTGTTAGTAAAAAAAGCCACATTCAAATCCATATTTAAGGGCACAGTTAAGAGATTTCGGTTGTTTCCAGCTATCTAGACACAAGAAATACCTGCTATCTCGCTAGCATAGCACAGGCAAGGCCAAGCTGTGAACACCACTGAACACCAGGGGTAGAAGATAGGGGCTAGAGGACTCAGGTGGGAGAACTTCACTGCAGCCTTTGCTGCACCTCTGACAGCTGCTCACAGCTTTTAGTAAGATGCCATCCTCTGCAGAATGAACCAAGGAGCTAGGTCAAGTATACAGAAGATATTTGGAAGTGTAAATTTGTCATTACGGTGAAAAATACATACTTTGAGATGGCAGCTTGAAGTGGTTGAGGTGTGCATGTGTTGAACCTTCTCTGTCACCTCCTAGAGACATGGTAATGAATACCTGCTGGCCTTCCTGGTATCACAATGCATTTTTGTACTGGTAGGAAAACAAATACAAGGACTGGGAATAGCATTTAAATATCCACACCCTCAAAGGCTGTTGAACCCAAATTTGGCCCTTAGTTCTGAACAGGTATTCTCAGATGGCAAACTTTGGACTCAAGACAATCCTGAATGAAACCTGGTGCTGTAAACACTAGACATGTCTCTGCTCTAAATGAAGCATTTTCTCCAAAGCTATTTATTTGAGTTTCTATATGCGTCATACCCAGATGTCGTGTGCATTTTTGAAAGCAGATTCTTGCTTTTAAATTCCATATGTGGAACGAGTGTTTATTAACATATCAAATTGGATAGAATCCTAACTCTGAGAGAAAAATAAGGTTTCCAAGAGGCAATTGTTTGACATACGCTTTTTTGGTGTGCTAATCTTCTTAGGACTCACTCCTCAGCAAAGCTTAATAGCTGAAGAGAAGTGTGGCACCATCTGCAGCCCCTTCCTTCTCCAGATCCCACAGTGCTGACATTACCCTGTGAATGGTATGCTGGATCAACAGCTCTAATAACTCAAGGGCTGTTCCTGGGGGTTTTGTCCTTTCCCCTCCACAACCACTCCCTTGCATGGTTCCCACGTGCTATGTGGATGCTCAGAAACCTGCCTGCTTAGCAGGCTTGAAATATCAGCACAAAGTAGACCACCCGCCATGGTAATCAAGTCTCTATGGCTATTTTCCTTCATAAGGCAGAGGAATCCCACATCTTATAAGTCCATATTTACCTACATAGAAAACTCTGTGATGCCATTATGCACTACTGTGTAGGACAGGTCTTTTATATGTGTGTGGGAGTGAATCAAGATTTCTTTTCAAGTACAAGTGCCACTCATTTCATGCTCTTTTTTACCCCCATAACCAAGCTCCCAGGTTGCAAAGATTCTGCTTTGCTCAGAGGGACTTGTGGCTAAACTGCAAAGGGAAAAAAAATATGCTAAAAAAATCACACCATACTTCTTAGTGAGTTCTCTTGTCTCTTTCAACTAGTCAGCATAAAAACCTTTTCTACAGGCCTGTACAATCTTCTAAAGTACTAACAAGTGTTCAGCGGTTTCTAAGAGATATTTTTTTTCCCCTTTCATAGCTCCAGGGTTACTACCATGGTAGGTGTGGAAAATCTTTGTTCACTTCATTATAAGACACTTCTGTGTACCATTTAACTGGATTCAGCCAGCAAAGGAGACCGGATATGTCATATGCTTTCTTCCTCATCCCTAACATCCTAGGATATTGCACACTTTCATGTTCTGATGGAGGTTTCTTTTACCGATGACCAACATTTTCCTCTGCTCTCTAACACTCCTACAAGTTTCTGACCTGTTACACTTTCCCTACCTGCAGTGCAGTTTCAGCCAGCATTCCTGTTGAGTATTGAGGAAATTAATGTGCTGCCTAGAAGAATCACCTTCAGGTTTAGAAAATCTGTATGCTAGAGAACGTTAACTTGTCTACACTAACATCTCAAGTACCCTCCAACGTATTTGTGTGAGAACTGCAATGAAAATTAGCGAAAAGGGTCAAATCAGCTCATAAGAGATTTTACTACAGCCTTTCACACACACAGTCAATGAGCAGCACCTTAACCTTGCCAGTGGTAGATGGAGATAAGTGCTCCAGACCAATGAAAATAAATCTGTATGTTGAAAACATTGCATATACTATTTGTGGGTGACTGAAAAAATGCCCAAGCATGTTTCAAACATGCATTTTCTCAGTAACGTATTCTTATTACCCAGTTCTCTACCTGGGCTATTTTTAGAAAATGAAAGCGCTGCTTCTCTTTTAAAGTTAGCCACTTCCTCTTTGACCATCTTCCCACTCTGAACATAAAACAGGTGCATCAGCAATATTCGGCGTGTTCAGAGCTAAAGAAGTTCTGTCTTTAATTCCCTGTGTTTCATGTAGCTTGCCTTATCTCAGCCATCAGCACTGATTCAGAGCTATTGAGTATCACAGTGCTGACTACAAAGCCAAGTTTGACAAGAGTTGGCTGGGGTTACAGCTGTGGGAGGACCTGCAGGAGGAGGCAATAGCTGCCTCTGGAAGCCAAGAGATGCCTGTTATAATGCTTCCTTCATCTTTCTCATTTGCTAAATATCAGTTTTCTTTGTTCTTTTATGAAAGGTGACTGGACTGATTAAGATTTCCAGATGCAAACAGAGAAATCATCTGACATCACTGGCAAGGAAAATGAAACAGAACCTATTTCATAGTGAAAGATTAATACAAATGTTTTTGGCAGAGTTATAAACAGTTGAAAACAAGGTCTTACAGTGCAGAGGCTGAGGGAACTGTAGCTGTAGGTTGTGCTGACCATGCTACCTACAGCAAATGAAGCATTGACACAAGCAGCAGATGCTGCCTGTTACAGGAAGGTAGCATCAGACAATATGGCCCTCTGTAAATTATGTTTTAACATGCCAAGATAACCATGCTTTATATTGCATTAGAGAACAAAGGCAAGCAAGAGGTGATGTCAGAAAACATAATATTTCAAATGTCATTGTAAAATAAAACTCCTGCCAAATTTAAAATCAGAGCAAGCTGAAGGAAGAACTGTCATGAGCTGAACTTTTGAAAAAGATCTCCCTCAACCTCCTGGGAATCTATAGTAAAAGATCACAGGTTGGTGACTTGCAGTGTCATGGGCTGCAAGCAGAGCAGATGAAGTATACAAGTCCAGAACTGATGCTCCTTTGTCTTCCCTTGTCACAGTCTGAATGTTCACCCCAGTAAAACCTACTCCATTTTCTGCTCTTATTGACTCTTATGGTGCCTTTCTCTTCCCTGTTTGCCATCAGGAGAGTAGGTGTTTTCTATCAGATGTGGTAGGCTGAAGTTATAATGTTCTATTACCTGTCACCACAGAGTTATAGAATCATAGACTTGTTTAGGTTGAAAAAGACCTTTAAGGTCATCAAGACCAACCACAAAGCAAATATGTTCTGAGCTGAAGAAACACTTCAAAGTTTTTTTTTCTTAAAACCCTTAAAACAATTATGTGAAAGCTATAAGTAGTCTGTGTCATCACCATCTGGCACAGGAAACCTCAGAGTAATTCCACACTCATCTTCTAACTTCAGAACTAGAGGTCCTGAACACAGAAGCTGGAAGAGACATAGCCTTCTACATATTAGGAGGCATATATGAGTTTTAGGATATGAAATTGCTAATTGTGACTTTGGTTGAGTCTGCAATTGTCTCATTCCTATCTACTGAGATAGATGCAAAATACAGGTTCTCAAGAGAAGGCTACAGATTGAGGGGTTTTTCAGACACATGTTGGCTTGCAAAGTATGCATTTGAGTTGCTCTATTCACTACAGTTTTCAATGCAAGATGCTGTCCATTGTCTTCCTTTTCCTGAACCATTTATGGGAGAACAATTTATATTCTGAAGATAATTGGGGTACTTCACCTCCAAATCATATACCAATAAATACAAATACTTTAGCAATACCTTGATATTGTTTCCCAATTTTCTCCCATAGAAAATGGCTACTTGAGGCTTGGAGGGGCGTACCCTTTGCCTTGTAAAAAACTGGCTAGGTGGCTGAGCATGAAGAGTGGTGGTGAATGGAATTAAATCCATTGGCTGGTAGCTGGTCACAGGTGATGTTCCCAGGGCTCAATGTTGGGGGCAGTTCTCTTTAATACCTTTATCAATGATGTGGACAAGTGGATCAAGTGAACCCTCAGTAAGTCTGCAGATGACACGAAGTTGGCTGGGAGTGCTGATGTGCTGGAGGGCAGGAAGGCTCTGCAGAGGGATCTGGGGAGTCTGGATCTGTGGGCTGTGGCCAGTGGGATGCTAGTCAACAAAGCAAAGTGCTGGATCATGTGCCTGGGCGACAACCCCACACAATGCTCCAGGCTTGGAAAGCTACTCATGGAAAAGGACCTGAGGTTGCTGGTTGATGGAGCTGAGCATGAACAGCTTGTGTCAGGCAGCCAAGAAGGCCAACAGCATCCTGGTGTGTGTCAGCACTGGTGTGGCAGCAGTGCCCGGGCAGTGATTGTTCCCCTGTACTGAGCACTGGTGAGGCCACACCTCAAATCCTGTGTTCAGTTCTGGGCTCCTCACTACAAGAGAGACATTGAGGTGCTGGAGTGGTTCCAGAGAAGGGCAACAGAGCTGATGAAGGGTCTGGAGCACAAGTTCTGTGAGGAACAGCTGAGGAAATGGCCTCAAGCTGCACCAGGGTAGTTTTAAGCTTGATATTAGGAGCAATTTCTTTCAAAAGGATGTTCAGGCATTGGAACAGGCTGCCCAGGCAGTGGTTGAGTCACTGTCCCTGACGGTATATAAGAGATGTTTAGATGTTGCCCTTGGGGATATATTTTAGTGGTGGACTTTGCAGTGCTTGGTTAACAGTTGGATGTGATAAAGGACTTTTCCAACCTAAATGATTCTATGATTCATATTTTTCCATGTTAATAGTTAATTTCTGTCATATTTAAGACCATGGACAAGTTCATTGTAGTGAATGATCCAATCCTGTTGGTTTTCCCAGAATATTCAATTCAGTTGTGTCCATACCATTACTACCCTACTGCTTAAGAACATGAAGAGTTTACTAATTATTACTCTTTCAAAGAGTAAAGGAGAAATAAACTGTACAAATGTATGAGGTAGGATAAAATAAGAATTAGTAAGGACTAATTTCAGTTACTGCATTTATTATTATTATTCAGCTCCCAGCTAGGGATTTTTTTTACTTAGAAACATCTTCTGGAAGGTTCTTTTGTCACATGGGAACTAACTTGGGTTTGCCAGCATTAATGATGGCTTTTATTTTAAATAAAAACTTTTACAAATCTTATTTCTTCTTATTTAAAGAATCCTGAACTATCAGAAGTCATGTGCTTATAGCAACGTTTCTTTTTATTATAACTTAATAGTAATTTTTGTTTGCAGATTTTTCAGGACTGAATGTTTGGATATAAACCCTGAAAAAAGTAAAGGTAAAAAATTAATATGCAACAAAAAGGCTGACAAATATTTGGTTGAAATAGATAAAAAAAAAAAAATCTGTATATGCTGCCATATTTAGATGTTGGGGGTGGTGGGGCATTATCATAATCTGAAATCCTGTTCCCCCCAGGATTATAGGTGGGAGAGAGCCCATATATGTGTGTATACCCCAGGAAAATCTTAACGAGGAGTTCACATGTTAGGTATGAAAGTAAGACAAAGAAGATAAGCAAATGAGCCATCTTTTTCAGTTTCAGTACTGATTGAACTATTTATTGAACCCTCATGGCCAGAGACACAAATAACTTACAAAGAAGAACTGAAACAATCTCCAGGATGGTTGTCTTGGAGAGCAAAGTGCCTGCAACTGGGCAATTTTTCCATGTGAATTTTATCACTGTATGGAGAAAAGACCCCCTCTCTCTTGCACTGCTTTTCTGCCTCATCCAGGAAACGAATAATAGACAGACACTGGTTTTATTCCATGTGGGTCAGCAGAAAATTAAGATGCTGCAGGTATTATGCATTAATGCACCACGGGGCTCTTTCATAATGTTAATATTATTTCATTTTATAACATTAATTGTAATATTAATTGAATCTAATTGCTGCCTGCATGCCTTTTTGGCTTAACTCTCTCTTTTTTGTCCACACACACCTTCAGACATGCCCTGCAGAGAAGCTAGTGTCTACATTGTGCTAGAAAACAGGATCATTATGTGTCTTTATCCAATTCAGACTCCCATTTGTGAGAACATGAACCCTGAGGGGGG
Source organism: Agapornis roseicollis (assembly GCA_002631895.1). NCBI lineage: Eukaryota > Metazoa > Chordata > Aves > Psittaciformes > Psittacidae > Agapornis > Agapornis roseicollis. Next base: position 59,974 of record NDXB01010367.1, read on the forward strand.
GGGTTCGCTTAGCTCTCATTTTGCCTTTTTTTAAAGCCTAACTGTTTAAATAGGAGACCCTTTCCTAATGTGGCTGCTTTCTCAGCTATCTCGTCTTTATATGGCTCTTTTTCCCTTAGCTTTGATTTGTACATGTGGAATGTTTTTGATCAGATAACACCCACTGGATATGTTGCTGTCTTTGTTCAGGACATTGGTTTTGTAAGCTGCAAAGCTGATAAACACTTATATGTGCCTTGTTTCCTTCTCTGCATAAAGATTCTGTTGAGACATAAGCACATCTGGGGAAAACATGTTTTTTAATATCATATTTGTTGTTATTAATTTTAAATTCAACACTATCACATTTGATGTCTGCATCTTTAAAAAATGCAAAATGATGCCTTGTTGGCAATAATGAATACAAGCCTAACAGAGAAGAAGAAAGAGAATCTGCCTTAAGGTTCTTTTGTTATAAAATTCTTATCTGAAAAAAGGACCTCTGAGAATATTAAAACTTGACTTTTTTTCTGTTACCCTCTTGAAAGATTGAACTCTTGTTAAACTTGAATTCCTTTGTTGTCTCCACAGTTCTGATGCCTTGCACAACAGTTTTCCCTTTAAAATAAATCCTTGGGACAGAAGATAAAATAAATGCCATGCTCTAGTGACTGGCATATACCAACTAGAGGCATATTCACATGAGAAAACTGCTTGACAAATATTTCATCTATCTGAGATATTTTCCAGCTGAGTTGCCTTGGTATTCTGTTCCCACAACATTCTCTGCGTTGCACAGTGGAAAAGCAAAGACATTTAACTTCTGCACTGGACTGGGAACTTCAGATGTTAAAAACCAGGTCTTTCTTTTTTTTTTTTTTTTTAAGTTTTTTTTTTCCTTTCGCCACTAAAAATTGGAAATAAACTTAATATT
>NDXB01010368.1:0-44729 GCA_002631895.1 Agapornis roseicollis
TGCGTGGAGACCTCAGAGCAGCCTTCCAGTATCTGAAGGGGGCCTATAGGGATGCTGGGGATGTGCTCTTCCTTAGGGACTGTAGTGACAGGACAAGGGGGAACGGGTTCAAACTGAAACAGGAGAGGTTTAGATTGGATCTAAGGAAGAAATTCTTTCCTGTGAGGGTGCTGAGGCANCAAGGGGGAACGGGTTCCAACTGAAACAGGAGAGGTTTAGATTGGATCTAAGGAAGAAATTCTTTCCTGTGAGGGTGCTGAGGCACTGGAATGGGTTGGCCAGGGAGGTTGTGAGTGCTCCATCCCTGGCAGTGTTCAAGGCCAGGTTAGACAAAGACTTGTGTGCCATGGTTTAGTGTGAGGTGTCCCTGTTTATGGCAGGGGGGTTGGAACTGGATGATCTTAAGGTCCTTTTCAACCCTAACTATTCTATGACTAAAAGTTTTTATGTGTGCCTCCTCCCTGCAAACACAATAATCAGAGCTCTTTCCTAGAGCAGAGGATTTGAATTTCTTGTCCTCTAGTTTGGAGCCAGAATGAAAGGAGAAAGTAATATTGGTTGTGTATCTTGAAAAGCTGGTAACTCAGATCAGTCATAGAAGAACAAAAAATGCTTCAGTTTATCCAGGAGAAGAATTCAAACATGGAGTTTCCCTGTCAAAAGCAAATGCTTTAACCATTAAGTTACCAAGTATTGCAAAGGGGGAAAAATACTTTGTATTCTGTCTCATATTTTTTTATGAGTAGGGGCTGATGGGACATAAACAGAGTTCTAGAAGAGAGCCAGTAGCTGTGAATGCTGAATAAAGACAGGCCTATAACAGCTTATGGTTGGCAAATATTAGACCCATTCCTGTTTGGGTTTTTTTGTTGTTTGTTTTTGTTTGGTTGGTTTTGGTTTTGTTTCGTCTTTTGTTGGTGGCATAAGTGTCAATCCATTAAATTTGCTGGTTTAAACTCCTAAATTCCCTGCATTTTATGTGTGTGGGCACCTTCTCTCAAGAAAGTAAGCTTTGTTGCAACGCATACATCCATGTTGGAAATCAGTCAATTTATTTTCCTTCTAATCTAATACCAGCTGCATTTTCACAAGAAGGTGAAGTGCCGGGGTTCTTTGTGCTCATTCAGCATCAGGCAAAAAGCAAAAATGAGGCTTTTAAAGATTCCAATATGAGAAGTTTTGTAGGGCTCTACTAGAAAGTGTAACTGAAAGAATGGGGAAAGTTTTAAGCCCTGGTGTCATCTGGTCGAAGAGACCAATATTTCAGAGTTTGCTGCCAAATCCTAATCTAATAAAGGCAGATACATTTCCTTTAGTGAAAGTTTCCAGTTGTGCTTTAACTAAAGCAGTGGAGGAGACTGTGTTCTACCTAGGAAAACAAAGTAGTCCTTAGTATGAAAAAGCTTTATTACTTTATAGCAAAAGGTTAGGCTCAGACCTGATGCTGTTTCGTTAGTTGCTGATTAAAGTTGCGTTTATTCTGGGGAGCTTACTGGACTGAGAAAAAGTACTTAGGCACGGCTGAAGTGAGACTTGGGAAGCATGACAGCTTAGCTTTCCACTGCAAGTCTGATTTTAAATCATTATAAATCCAAATTGCTTCATGTCCTTTTGGTGTGGAATAAGATCATTTGGCAATAATGTGGAATCACTTCACCAGAAAAAACCCAATGACATACTGCCTTCACAGACCACCAAATTTGTGCAGTAAACCAGATCGGTTTTCCTCTAGGTTTCTCTGGTACCCAGTTCACAGAAATGTTTTGTGGGTAAATTTCTTTTAATTGTATTAAATGTGAAAAATGTCTTTCAATTGTATTAAATAGGATTTTTTAAATTGTATTAAATATGAAAAATCATGCATAGATATTAATACACAATAGTAATTATACATAAGGACTATGCTAACTTCTTGATCTTTTTTATTTTAGTATTTTTTATTGCCTTTGTTAGAGTTACTCATGCTTAAATCTCAGATTTTGGGTCAGATCTTCACATATTTTACGTTTGAGCTTTCTGGAGTGGTCTCACACAGATTTCACAAATACGTTGTCTGCAAAGACCATGAAGGCACTCGAGGATAAACATATGCAATGGCAATTAGGTAATCAGATGCCTGTAAGTTGCGCTATGACACTGGGAGCACAGCAGGGGAAATGGGTTTTAGTTTCTTTCCTGACATGACCTGTTCTCCCTCCATCTTCCTTTTCAGTCTTCACCTTCTCTGCTTTCTCCTGCTGTCCACGAGATGGCACTACGCCATAGCAGGGGTTTAGGATGCTAGGTCTAAGAGTTCCCATTTTACAGCATGCCAATATCCATTTTTGAACTCCAGAGATCTGCTCAAACTGCATTTACCTTATGGCACAAATACCCTGCATTTCAGCCTGTCATCAGCTGGGAATTGTCGGTGATTCCTGTTAGGAGGCTTGGGGGAGTTACAGTCTAGAAAGGGATCAAGTTACTAAACTGTTTGGGAAACATGTTTAGCCTAAGTTCCCTTAATTAAAGAAAAAAGTTAGGTGAAGGATCCCGTTAGGAAGTAGCAAGAATGTCTCTGAGGAGCGCAATCGATTAAACAGGGCTTTAAAATACTTAATTCATCTGTTCTTGGTCCATCTTCAAGCTCTTGTTTGTAAGGCAAAAGTTGGGTTTTGATTAAATAAAAAGCATTACATAATTTAGGAGGTGTATCCTTCAAGTAATTTTTATCACGACTGCCACACAGAGAGGAAATGCCTTATCAAGCCACAGCCACCTGAGGCCCACTGGGCTATTGAGGCTGGGTTAATTGGTTCTGGGGCAGGGTGAAATAAGCAGTGAAGAACGTACAAGGTCAGCACCCTCTCTCCCCACAAATGGGAGAGAAAGAGAAAAGCCCTTCCTGCCATGGAGCTGCTGTGCAGCTTTGCAGAGAAGAGAGCTCTTGCCTTCTGGAAGAGGAAGCAACCTTTGCAGCTGTGAAACCTGAGAGAACAATGGAGATTGTGTCGACCAGCAGTTAAGGGGGGGCTGCTTTCTGCTCACCGGGGCTGGATGCCAGAGAGGTCCCACAGCAGCAGTCTTTTCTGTGTAATAAATACCAAACTTCTCTTGACCTTACTGCTGCAATCCAGGCTGAAATGCATCCAAAACTGACAGGAGGTACCCCATATCTTTAAAACTGTGGATACATCCTGAATGCCAACAGAACTGTTCTGGACAAGACCAAAACACAACTGAAAGCAGTTTCCTCTTGTTCCCAGGCTGTATTTGAACTAAGCTTTTTATTCCTGCCTGAGCCATGCACTGGGAGAACCTGTCACAGCACTCATAGTGTCACTTCAGGTTCGTGTGATAGAAATAGCTGTCATCTTTCTGTATTAAATCCCAAGGGTCTTTTTTTTCCCCTGTTATAGCATTTATACAGGTAGGCATCTAGGATGTGCTTACATACATCCATAAACTGTTGCAAACTTGTTCTGTTATGCACTAGCACTAAAGGAGAAACAGTCATTTCAAAATGCATACTTCATCTCCAAAAGGTTTTACTTACCTAAAATATATATAGCAAGTGTGCTCTTTTAGTTTCGCATTTTTAGGTGAAGATCAACTGCAAAGGTAGAGAAAGTGAAGCCTTCATTAAATACCAGGCAGAAGCAATCCTGAAGGCTATTTTTATTTATACTTCACTATCACTTCGAAGCATCTGTTTAATTTAAGGTCATTAAACCTTACTCCAGGTTTTATGGAGAACATGTCTAGTTGTTACAGACCCTTCTGCTCCACTTTGTTATGAATCTACCTCTATCCATGTACATGCTAAGGCCATAGTTCTTTCAACTTTATGGGTATGCCTGAAATCTAGCCACATGAACATTCTCATTGAGTTTTTATATTGTGTGCAGGAACTTAGGCATGTGTGTAACTTGCAAGAATTGGAACTGAATTATTACTTTGTCCTCAGAGGATTAAACCCTTAGATATGTCTGCTTCTTGCCAAATGAGACTTAAGACCCAGATTTACACCATCAGTTTTCTATATATCCCAAGACCAAATACATTTAAACAATACAGTAAAACTAATATTGTTCCTTGTAACATTTGACAATGGACCTTCATAGTAAGTAGCCCAAAACTGTTGGATTAATCTGTGTCAGGATTTGTAATTTAAGTCTCAAATTATTCACCAGGATGGCCTGTATATTTTTTATATATATATATATATGTGTGTGTGAGTGTATAGCCTTGGATTGTAGCCAAGACTGTGTAAGAAATATTGCTTGTGTAGAAGCTTTGAATGGCCTCCTTCACAGTCATCATCGTGCAGGCATTTTCCCTGTTTAATATCTACTACCCCTCAATGCTATTTCCTTTAGGTAACTGTATTTCTGGCCCATGTCACACAAGAAAATATTCCCTCCACTGCCTGTAATCTACTAGGATTTTGAATGAGGTAGTCTCTATCCTTATCTAATGAATGATAGTGCTTTGGAGTTTAAGGATTGGGAGGACTTACAGATCAGCTGTATGAACATAATACAAGATTTGCCCAGGGAGGTTGTGAGTGCTCCATCCCTGGCAGTGTTCAAGACCAGGTTGGATGAAGCCTTGGGTGCGATGGTTTAGTGTGAGGTGTCCCTGCTTATGGCAAGGGGGTTGGAACTGGATGATCTTAAGGTCCTTTCCAACCCAAACTGTTCTATGATTCTATAATTTTATGACTCTAAGTTGCTGGGTTATCTATGCAAGGAAGGCATTATTTTGTAACTCTGGGTGCTTTTCCCACAGCTGAATTTAAGACACTCCAAAGCAAGTGCCTCTGTTGGGGAAAGAGCTTTCTACCACTCAGAGGGCAATCAGAGGAAGAATTCATCACAGGTAACTGAATTACTCTCCAGATGATACCTTCTGACCCTGCTTCCTACTTTATTGTATAAACGGGAATAAAATTCAGATCAGGATAAATATATGATCTGAATGCACAATTGGGCTAAAATTATAATGCCTACTTATGTGGTACCCAAACTCTGGGCTTTCTAGCTCTCCTAAACTGCCTGAGGTGCTTAGTGATATGTCACTGGGCATGTCAGGAACTTCTTTAGATTTGGTAGTGCTGGATAGGTGATGCATGTCATGCCTTAGTGTAATCAAGGCACAGAAACTAGATGTTCTTACCAGTACAAGACACGTTCTTTTCTTTTCCTCTATTTCTTTTTCAAGACCTTTACTGATTATTTTAGAATAAACAAAGTTTAGAAGCCCATTCTCATTCAAAAGTTGATATACAAGCAGAGGACAATTGTAAACATTTATGGTTAGAAATTAACGCCGATTACAGTGGGTGGTGTACAGTAACAGAAGGAGAAAACCAGTTCTCACCTGAGGCAATTGTCCAATAAGATTCTAAATCTATTTTAATTCAGAGCAAGGGAAAAATTCTAATCAGACTTGAGGAACTGGGGAATTGGCAATGCCAGCACCAGGTTGATGCCATCACTGCAGTGCGGGTTCTAAGTTTCTAGTGGAACTAAGCAAAACCAAAGATTATGTTATTAGTTTAAAGAGTTTTTCTTAGCTTTATTTCTGTGAGACAATTGGGAAAAGGGCAAGAAAAGGTATTAGCAGAGGCCAGACAAATTGTACTAATCTGTGAAAGAGGCAGGTTGAAACTGGCGTCTTAGCCTTTCTTTTTTCAAATAGATGTCCAGCTACTAAAGAAATACAGACAGGTTTCAATGAGTTTCTATAGACAGTACATTGAAAGATACATATGTAACAGCGCTGTTGTGAGACTGGCTCATAACCACAGCCTAGATTATTCCCAGAAAGTACACACAAATCATATTTCTTGGCTCCATTTTCGAAGCAGCATTTGGAAAATTACGTGCTCTAATCCTGTACCAATAAAAGGGTTTTGTTTCCAACACAAGGATAGCTTTGAAAATGTAACCGTAAAGGTCTAATGCAGCAGTCAAAGTGAGCACTGACCTTTTACCCCCTGAGAAAAGAGAAGAATTTTGTAAGGATATTTGTCACTAAACTAAAAGAATGTCCTGTACCTGGGGAATTCTCTTTCTGGCTTCAGGGATATAAGATCATGGGTGTAAACTGGAGCATAGGAGGTTCCATGTGAACATCAGGAGGAAATTCTTTCCTGTGAGAGTGCCAGAGCACTGGAACAGGTTGCCAGGGGGGTTGTGGAGTCTCCTACGTTAGAGATATTCAAGGCCCGCCGGGACAAGTTCCTGTGTGATGTACTCTAGGTTACCCTGCTCTCGCAGGGGTTGGACTGGATGAGCTTTCAAGGTCCCTTCCAACCCTTGGGATGCTGTGATTCTGTGACCATAACTAAATGCAGGAGAAAGAGCAATTTTGAAAGAACCCAAGTCTGCTTCTTGCCTGTCTGAAAATACCAGTTCCCCTTTGTACCCTCTAAATGTTATCATAGAATGGTTTGGGTTGGAAGAGACCATTAAGAGCCATCAAGTCCAACTTCCCTGCAATGAGCAGGGACATGTTCAAGGTTGCTTGGAGCCCCATCCATCCTGAGTTTGAAATGTTTTCAGGGATGGGGCATCTACCCCCTTTCTGGGCAACCTGTTCCAGTGTCTCACCACCTTCATCATAAAATATTTCTTCCTATATCTAGTCTGAATCTCCCTGCTTTTAGTTTAAAACCATTACCCCTTGTCCTGTTGCAACAGATCCTACCTAGAAAGATTATAGCCCCTGAGATGAAGAAGAATGGTCACTTTGAGTACTTTACAATTTCAACTGATAAAAATAAATATGCTAGTTTATTCTCCTGTTGCCTGTCCATCCAAGGTGGAGTCTGTTCTCCTTCTGTTCCTATTTCCTTCAGTCTAAAGGGTAGGACCTTTGGAAATTATAGGAACTGGCATTTTACTCTTCTCCCTAGGGAAGGAATTGTATGTAAATCTGGATAGAAAGTTGAGTGAAATCCAGTCATTCATGCAGGCAGCAAGTACAACCTGAAACGTTTCAACCTGGGTCATCTTGTGCAGAATTCCTGTTGGCTTTGGAGGAATGTAATATGTGGCTCTTTTTTGTAACAGAAAAACAATCCCCTGCATTAAGTATCTCTTGGAGCCAATGGATGTGGGCTGCTTCTTGTATCACACTGAAAGTTGTACATTTCTTAGGATATTGGTTCCCAGTGTTGTTGTTTTAGAGGAGGGCTCTTGGTTATTATTATTTGTGACACCTGTTTTAAAGGACATATGTAATAACTCTGTCTGGGACAGCAGCATCCAAAGGTTGCAGTCACATATAGCAATATTGTTGTGAGTCTGAATGAAACTGTAACAGCGTGTTTTTATTTCACATTGATCAAACACAAAGCCGCCTCAGCATTGTAAAGAAAGACTACTTGCAAACCAAGAAAATTACCCAATAATCATGTACAACAAGGGATATTAAATATCCTTCCAAATATCTCTCCATACCTCCCAGCTAAAAGAAGGGAGAGAGAATTTCCAAGGCAGAAGTTCTTTATGGAAAAAGGATGTTACACACTGGTGAGATTCTAAGCAAGGAAAGGTTTCCGCAGGAGATGACCAAAAGGTGGCAGTACTCCATGCGCTGCTGGGCGCCTGGAGCCCTCACAGCTATCCAGTACTCATTCTGAAGTGCTTAACATCCACTTTTCTTCAAATACACCCAAGGAAACCGTGTCCTTAAAAGAAAATAAATCTCTTTTTGCCTTCATTTGGCTTTCCTAGAAGTACACAAGCCTACACGAAATAAAATATTCTAACAAGTCTGAAAAGCACTTGTTTCACCAGTTCCCTCTTCACTCACAGGCACTTCTGCATTCAGGGCTGTGGGCTGTATCTCTTGCTGCAGTCCCACATGGCATGTTGCTACATCACCAAAGTCAGCCAGTTGTTTGTGGCTTAATTGGCGTCAGTCAGGATCCATAGCAAAATGTAACAGGACTGAGACTTGCTTGATCCTTTCTACTTAAGAAAAATAGAGGAAACAGCTCATGTAAAACCATCTTGTATTTAGAGAAGGGTACAATTCAAACGGGTAGATTTTTATGCCGAGAGGAGTCATGCTGTAATGGAAGTAAAACTGCAGGTGTTAAGATGGCAATAGCTGTGTTTTATTTCCTGTGGCCGTTATTCTCCCACAACCTTCAGGCAGAATCCAGCCAATAACGAATCCCTTTTTCACACTTGAAAGAAACAAGGATCCTTGCTATTAGTAGTGGGTGGTTACAGCATATGGTGATGTGCAGTAATAACTGCAGTTCTAAATGTACATGGTACACTTACAAGCTCCTGCAATGGCAGGATTGTATCTGTGGCACTAGGTTTTGCTGTGCTCTGGCACAGTGTGCAGAGTCTGGCTCTGAGCGTAGCTGTGCCTCTGCCCCTGTCTATTGCCTTTTCTCTGTTCCCTTTTCCTTTGGCCTCTACAGAGGGTTGGGTCTGTATCATCTCAGTGATTGTCTTCCTTTAATGGAAATGTTCACCACCCTCTTTCCCCCTGTCCAGGAGTGTTGCTGCTTTTAGCAAGGACAGGGCCCAAAGAGAACATTTGGTGTGAGTGAACATGAATCCTAGCAGGCAGTTAAGGATGATAAGCAACCCAATGAGGGGACAGAGGGACAGGAAGAGAAGTCCCTCGTCTGATAAAGTCCCTTGACTGATAAAGTCCTTTGCGTTGATGCTGCTCCAACAAGCACATACCTGTATCATCACACTTACTATGAACAGCGTTACAAAATACACATACTATATTCTTCACTACCACTGCCTGTAATGATGCAGGAGTATTTTTTTCATTGCCAAGAACGTGGGCTTCTCTTGCTGAGAGAACTGCAGTTCCTCTTTGGTTACATCCTTCATGACCAGAAACATGGAAGGTGATGGGACTTTCTTTGAAGAACAGCTGAATTCACCTGTTGTGCCAAATATTACAGCCCACAGTAACTGAGCCACTGGTTATTATCTTCAGTCAGGGTGAGGCTTTGTTTCTCTTGTTCTGAGGTTGAACTGGTTTAGTAGCTTGCCACTGCTGAAAGGGTCAATTCAACTTCCCCCTTTTCCTGGCCACACATTCCTGTTGCTTCCCCGATGCTGGCTGTTGTGTTTTTCTGATCCTACCGTAAGCCAGTTCCACTCACTAAACTAGAGAAAACTAATCCAGCAAAACAAGTGAATAGTTCTCCGTGATATGATGGGAGCTGAAGCACCTCTCAGAAGGCTCCCACCAGTGCTGTAACTGGTTCAAGGAAAGAGAAAGTGAACGGAGGCAGTAAGATGGCTGCTTCACTTAGCAGAATGACGTTACATTGGCTCAGTCATTCTGTGCAAACCTAAAGCGATGTTGGAAAAGAGTCACTAGAAAAGTTCACTTTTGAGAACAGGTAACAGGGACAGAGGTATGCAGCAGCGAAGTCACTGAACTCTGAAAAGATGTGCACCTAAAGGTCAGTATCTTGTAATAATACATCTTTGGGATGAAAATATATGGCTCAATTCAAATTAGTACTCTAATAGGACACAGTTACTGAAAGACAGAAATTTCTCCCTGCTGACACAGAAAAAATGTGCAAACAGTCTTCTGTCAGATTTGTGGGTTGAATCAGCTCTTTGTGCTTGCGTCCATGCAGGTATACATGCACATGGGACCTCAGTGCAAAGTGAAGGGCCTGTGGCTGGGAAGGAAAGTGAGGGAAGAAAAGCAGGATCTTACCCTTTGGTGGTATTAAACTCTTGTGTTGGCTCAAGCCAAACCAAGTGTTTTTACCTTCATGTCTTTCTCAAAATGTTTAATTGACAAGTAGAATTAGCTACATTAATGGCTGTACTAAATCTGGAGGCCCATTCTTCTGTCTTTTTTCCTATTTTCCACATGCTGTGCATGAACAGTGTTTTGGTGTTCTTATAACTGTATATTGATCTATTTATTTGTAGCGTCATGGCATATTCTGAACTCTGTTAGTGATATGTGCTCAGGCAGCAACGGGGCCAAGCCCTTTATTTGCAAAGTACCTCCTATAGCATCAGGCTGCAGCCCTGAGGGAGGCTGCTCTGGGTGTATCTGCGGTGTAAATACAGTCCCAGCACTTGTCACCAGCCATCAGTTTTGACCTGACAGTATCTCTCATTTCTGACTATCTAGTATGGAAAATTCCACAAAACTATAATCTCTAAACTGTATTTATCTAGCTTACCAGGTATCAGGGAAAGCCTTTTTGTGATCAGCAGCAGACCCAAACTAGTTAATCATCAAAGTGACTCTACGAAGTACATTGAGCTCATGTAAATGAGGCAGTTGTTTGCTAACCATCCACAGCTGATTTCCTCATTCCTGGCTGAGACCAGCTACTTCCTTTTCCTAATGCTTGGAGTTATTCATTCAGTGACCTTTCCCCTCTTCCCTCTTTTTATGAGGGAACCTTTTGGTATATCCTTATTGTCTCCTGCATGTACTGTTTTACTTTCCTTACTGCAAGCTTTAGTCCTCCCTTTTTTCTTTCATATATACCTATATGCTCAAGTGGAACTCTTGAAGGGTGATTTGTTATTTCATTGTACTGCACTGAAGCCATACAGCACATACACGTTCAGATTCTGTGCTCGTGAAGTTACACAAAGTGTCAAACACACACAGCTGGATGAGAAATATTTTCAGTTTATATCATGTCATTTATATGTAAACTTCCTTCTTGAATTTCCACTGTGATAATGGGAGATCAGGTAGTTCTATGCCTGGAGAGACGAAAAGCAGGTATTCTTAAACCTGTTGTTGAACTCCAGTAGGCATGAATCCTTCTGTTAATCAAATAGGAACTAAACAAATTAAAAATGGGGAGAAGTAGTGCTTCTACATCAGTTGTCATAACTTTGGGTGTTCAATAACAGTATGTTAAAAGATTCTGGAAGAGTTTAATGCTGATGTACCTTTAAAATTAGTTATTTCTATAAGGCATTTTGAAATGATGATAACTTAAATTAGATGAGTCATATCCATGGCACATAAAGAACACTTACATTTGAATGTGTTATTTCTATCTTAATGCACTATTTAAAAGTGTTACAACTATGCCATTTTCTTAAAAGTCTGCCATTCTCCGACTACCAGTAGTGAACAGTCTATTACCAAATATTTAACAAAACATGGAGAACAACAAGTAAAATCTATATGGCCAGCAGTGATTAATACTGAAGATGGTCCCAGTTTGATCTTCTTATATATGACAGTGTAGAATTTGCTATATTATTCTGAACAAACAGACTGAAATGCTCATCTGCTTTTCTGAATTAGTTTAGGGAGGTATACTGTGATATTAAAGGCCATTTTTTATGCTTGGTAGAGTTTTCCCTTATGTGTGCTTGGAGGCACATAGATAGTTGGGAAATCAGTCTGTGATAATTCTTCTGAATTATGTGTAGCCCAAATCGGATGCAGAGCTGATGAAAGAGTACAGGATGTGTTCGCAGTCCTCCTTCAAGCCGTGCTTATAAGTAAATAATATTAATCCCTTCAGAGCAATGTAAAACCAAATTATTAAAGCTGGTTCCTGAAGAATCCTAGACCATGGTGCTTAATAAAAATGTCATGTTCCTTGAGTTATTAGTTCCTCCCTCACTATTGAGAATAGTTTTGAGCTTTTCCTCCTTGATCCAAGGATTTGTATCTTGTGGGGAAAATGCAGCCATAGTATGATCCAGACGTCAACTGTTGCTTCAGCTGGGGAGGAACAAAAACTAAGTTGTGACAACAAAGGTTGTAGGAAACGCTCCAGTGTGTACAGGGGATTTCTGAATGGCTAAGGTGAAAAGGGGATTTATGGGGAAAGGGCTCTCTGCCACAATGTCACAAATGGGCAAGTTAAGTCTGAAATCTTTAGTTATTTTCATGCCTGATTTTCCAGTTTAGTTTAAAACACAAATATGTTAAAATATGTCATTGTTAGTAATTTCTCTGAGAAGTCTCATATCTGTATTTTAAATTGCCTCCATCTGGTTATTGAAAGAAAACAAACCAAAAAGAACAAGGCTAGCAGCTCAGCTGGCAAGAAATATACCTCAGCTGAAATTAGTGGAACTAGATACCAATTTGTCTCAGTGGAGAAACTAGCCTACAGGTGTTAACAGCAAGTGCGATGAAATTAATCTATCCATATATATTTTCCATGGTGATTTTCCATTTTTCTATGTAGCTAATACAGATTCCTGCTTGAATGGCGCTCCCTGCAGTAAGTACCAAGTTGTTTACGTAGGTCATTGTTATGTGTGTGATCGGTCAGTAATTTGCATTAGGTAGTTTACTTTCATTAATACATACCTTTTGAGTCACTCAATCTTGATACTCTCTTCAGGAGATTAATATTTCATAATTTTTAATTGATGGATAAGAATTTCCTGGTCTTTTCTATCTAGAATTTTAACACATCTATTTTGCTCTTTTAAAGAGCATCTTCTACTTCAATTAATGTTTTTATGGCAGTCAGAAGAAATTAATTTAGAATTTAGCTTGGCAGGACAGTATCTCATATATCTGTCATACTTCGGGGAAAAATATCTACTTATCTGTATGTATGTATGTATCAGTCTATTTATGTACCAAGCATATCTCACATATAGAAAAGTTTAAAGCATCTGTTCAGATAAAGTTCTTATTAGTAATATTCTGAAATAAAAAGCATCTTTGATAAGCTAAGATGTCTAGGCTTATATTCAACAAAGCCCTAATGTACACCCCTAATTGTAAACACATGTATAGATTGATTCCACTGTGCAAAACTCGCATTTGATTTTGCGCATGTACTTCAGGGCTTTGTGGTATTAGAGCTTTGGTGTTTCTGTATTAGAGCTTTGGCGTTGATGGAGCTGGGTTCTTTTCAGTGATGTCCAGTGACAGGACAAGGGGCAATGGGTGTAAACTGGAGCATAGGAGGTTCCATGTGAACATCAGGAGAACATTCTTTCCTGTGCGAGTGCCAGAGCACTGGAACAGGTTGCCCAGGGGGGTTGTGGAGTCTCCTACATTGGAGATATTCAAGGCCTGCCTGGACAAGTTCCTGTGTGATGTAATTTAGGCTACCCTGCTCTCGCAGGGGGGGTTGGACTGGATGAGCTTTCGAGGTCCCTTCCAACCCTTGGGATGCTGTGATTCTGTGTATTCCCATGGATATCTCAATGTTAAAGTTTAGCCTGACTTTGACAAAAGCTACAGAGATACTCTCAGGTGCCAGCTCAGAATCTGTCTGCTCACCTGCATGTGTGACTTGTAAGTCATGAAAATTCAAACAGGACTTATTCCAAACATGGAGACTTTTCACCTTTACAGGTCAGACATGATTTTGCCACTAGTATAAGTAATCACAAACTTATAGATGACATGTCTTATTTCAATAAAATACCAAATATCAATTCCTAAGGGATACAGTTTCATATACTCCTTCATTACAGCTGATTTTACCACACAGTGCTTGGTGTTGCCTCTGTTAACAACCAACCCTTGACAACTGAGGAAGCTTTGTGTTTTCATACTGTGATTTCTCTTTTGTGAAAGATTTTATGATCTCTCCTGGGAATTTTTTCTAATAATATTTCACAGGAGGCAATGCACTTCCTTGAAAAGGAAATCTCTGCACCAAAGGGATTGTGCCTAATGCATCTGTAGAAGTGTCTGCACTTCTCCGAGGCATACTCTACCATATAGTAAGGATGAAGTAGATTTCTTCCCCTTCTCATTCTTCAGCCTTGCTTTGAAAACAGAAACTGACTGACAGTGCCACCTTCTGCTTCCACTGTTTGGTGACTTGCAGTGTTTGGCCAAGACCCTGTGCTCTCAGGTTGCAGAGATCACGCCTGTCACAAGCCCTCCTACATTCTGAAAAGATAGATTTCTTGTGCATGCCCCAGTTCATTAGTTATGTAGGATCATCACAATATAGTGCTACAAGTCTATTATGCCTTTAAAGTCTTCCTCCCTCTTTAAAAAACAGCCTTTTTGGCTGTTTCAGCACTACCATGTCCTATCTATGGTCATCAGGGATTTCTGTGGGTCCAAGGTGCTTTATGTCAATATGTTGTTTCAATAGCTTTCCATAGTACAGCATGAATTTCTCAAAGGGGTGGTATGTATTGGAGGGATGAAGCAGAAAGCCTGAAAGAAGGAAGCTGAGAGTTCTGCAATGGCTGGAAATAGATGTGAACAGCACAATTTTCCTGCCATGCCCCCCCAAACCACTTCTCAATGACTGATTAGAGGTAGAGTCCTCTACTGAGACCCCTGATCCCTGGTGGCTCTTCCATCTTCTACATAAATCTCAGAACAACCAGGGAAAAGCAATGGATGTATAACATGTATATTATATTTCTGAAGGTCTCTCTCTCACCTTTTATAAGCAGATTTTAATCTACCTTAATTCAAATTATTCCTGAAAGCACAGTTTTTGCCAAGCTTGTCATTGCTAGTACATCCAATTTACCATGACTGTTGCACACTTAAAACCATCCTGCAATCTAGAATATTCTTTTCTATTCCTTTTGTTTTGTACAGTGCTGAACCACTGGCAATCTTCAACAGAAAAACAAAATACTGTCTTCTGTTTATCCATCTGAATATCCTTCTGTCAGTCCTTCTATCCATCCTGTTGCCTTTGTTTATGTATCCACTTTTTAGCCTAGTTTTCCTTGGATTGGTGGTAAAAATCTAAGCTTTCAGTTTCTCATTGCACTTCAACACTTTGGATTTGCATATGAAAAACTGATACTAAATAATACTAAATGTAATACAGAGAAGTATGAGCTCTATATCAGTATATGAATTTCCAATTCAAAGCCATGAGACATTTTATTTCTCAGTATCCTACATAATGGGAATGAGTTTAAAATCACAAATAGATCATTATCATTCAAATATTTAGCAGGTACCAAGACCACATAAACTCTTCTAAGAGTAAGATTTTACTTTAGTACAACTATAGAATTTAGTCAGAAGATGAAAGAAGGATGCTTTTTGCCCCCTGAGAAACAGTTTTCCTTTTATTTTCCCTTGAAATACTAATTTTCCTTTGGGCTGGGAAAAAAAAATGGCCAGAAAACACACTGCAGTTTTGCTCTTTGCACTGTGTCATGGATGAAGAAGCTGTGATTCTTTTCAGCTTTAACTACTGGGACACAGCATCAGAGATTGGTTGTTGTTGCTGTGTGCCAGATAAAGGATATATATGCAGAGGTCTGAATCATTACTGTTGTTTTCTTTGTTGTACTACCCCACAAACTGTTCAGTTATTTCTTTTCAGTGAAATGTGGATGAGCTTTGATTTTTTGCTTTTTTCATTGTCATAGGAATCCTGCTATGATTTGTACTGCTTTGCTACCAAGACTGAGATAATGTAGTTTTAGAATCATGTGTGGATTACCTTATATCAACTCAGAAAGAGCCTAAGTACTCCAGCCCATACTCCCCATGAGACCTGGAACAAAGGTTACAATGGATGTTTTGATTTGCCTTATCTACTGTCACCTAGTCCTTTACCTCCAAAGTAGTCCGTCAGCTTCCTAGCAGAAACATCCTTCTAGTCATCACTTCTAAACCTAGCACATGGACCTTTAGATCCTGTAAAGTGACAGCATATCCCATTTTGAAATACCCTTTACCATGTCCTTTCCTATAACCCAGCAAAATTCCAACTAAGCTTTGGGTCCACAGAGAGCAAAGGATAAGCTTTGGGTCTCAAAAGCTTATACTCCTAGAGCAAGCTCCTAACTGAGCTCAGACCTTCTGTAGGGGAGCATATCTGCCTGCTGAGACCCTATTCCATACTTAAAAAATGTGTCTCCTTTCTATGTAATTAACCCAAGGAGCCTGTTCACTAAGTCTCAAACTGCTCTCAGCCCAACAGAACACCCTTGTTTTATGATACCTTTTCTAGAAGCTGCTTCTGACCTAGCATAGACTCTTCTCTAAACCTACAGCATTTCTCAAAGAATGCCCCCAGTTCCACCCCAGCAGGTGACAAATATCTAAGCCCTGATGGTCCAGCAACTGCTGTGTCTTTGCCTCACTAGCTGGTGTCAGAGGCCACTTGGCTAGCTCTCCTTTTTCTCTCTCCATGGCTAATGTTTTGTCAAGCTTTGCTTAATGTTTTTAGGCTTAGTCTTTGGTGGCTTTTTCAGACTCTCTGATCTACCCAGCAGGATCTCCAAAGGATGTATTACAGAAATGAGAGTCTTCCCTGAACAACTTAAAAACCAGTGTAGGTTATTTCAGTATAAAACAGTGCAATGTGAAGGTCTTTTTTTTTTAATTTTTAATTGTTTATTTCAGAGGGTGGGATATGTAGAATTAAAATTGTTCTAAGTAAGAAAGCAATGTGTTACATGATTGACCTCTTTAAAAAGGAGAAGAACTAAAGTAGGATCACCTACCTGTTACTTTTCTTCTTGTTAGATCTCAGCACCGTAAATCTGATTGTGAAATGTAGGCATAATGAACAAAATTATTCTCCAAGAGATTTAGTTTGTAAATATAGTACAAGAAGTTGTTCTCTAATGGCTTGTATCCACAGAAGATAGAAAGTGGGTTTTAATATTGCTTACACATGCTTTGTAAAGCTATTTAAAAGTCCCTTATTGAAGTGAATTTCAATTTTGCATGTAAATGTTCAACCACTTTATTGTAACATTCTTCTTATATGCAGAACACATTCTTCCTAAGTTAAAAGTACTTTTATTTTACAATTTTCTTAATTTACAATTAAATTAGTGAAGTTTATTCTGAAAAATATTTTCCATAAGAATGTAGTCTTTTTTCCTTTTTGTTGTTTCTATTGATTGTAATATTGAGGACTCTTAAAGATTCAAAGTATAAAACGTTGAACAGTCACATTTAAATAGTTGCATTTAAATAATTCATAGGTTTTCTGGCTGTTTTATTGTACTATTTTTCATAAGTAAAATTACCTTCTTTGGTGATACTGAGTATTGATCAAGCTGTATCAGCCCTGGAACAAAATAGGCCTGTTTGGGCATATCTTTCCTTTTTCTCCTCTGTGGCTGTACCTTCGTATGAGTTTTCCTCTAAACTGTAGTGAAAACATGATTGTATAGCCTATGCTAGAAGCAGCATGTTGATATTGTAACAGCAAGTTATTTGTCAGGGAGCACCAGCGAAGTCTGAAATCCAAAGCAGGGTTAATGTTGCAGAGTTTCAGAACGTATTCACTGGAACTCGGCTTGTACGTTAGCTGTAACAAGATTATTGCATGCAATTTTGGCATGATCTAATTGAGTCTTGTTTTGTAACACAACGTCTACTAAAAATGTGTGTGCTGTTTAGCTGCGTGATGAGATGCAAGGACTGCTACCTACAAATAAATCTTAGGCACGTTTATTCTATTCACTGGAGAGAGTTTAAAGTACGCACTAACTAAAATATAACTTGATCATTTTTTCTGATATGCAGTAGAAATTCTGGTCTGCTATGAGATAATTGCAGAATCTTCACCTTTCAACTTCGGTATGTGAATGGATTCTGGAAAATGAAAGTGCTTGGAGATATTAAAGGAGGCTCATGCACTCTGCTTGCTTACCACACATAGTGAAGAGAATTGCATTAAACAAATCACTTTTTAGATGAGACTGTGATGGTCTAGAAAAACTCAGTGACAGACCCTAATAATTTGTCATAAGATTTCCATTTATCTATTTAGCCATGGAAGCTTGCAGTTAGTGCTGTTCAGATGCGAATGAAATGGATGAGAAGGAACCCTTTAAAAGTAAGTTTAGATGGAACAAAAAGCCCTAACGTTTGCAACAAGTGAAATGCATAGGCCTTGGAAGTCGAAGAGAAATTAATAATTTAGAATCACTTTTTCCTCTCCTAAAAACTTCAAGTCTTAACCTTCTGTGACAACTGCCCTTACTGTGCAAACGGATTTAACCTAGGGTTGCATCTGTACTTGTGGTGTCATTCTCTGTTACTCAGTTGTAATCTAGAGTATTATTAATCCCTCTGGAGACATTCAAAACCTACCTGGGTTCCTGTATAACCTGCTTTAGGTGGCCCTACCTTGGCAGGGGAGTTGGACTAGATGGTCTCCAGAGGTCCCTTCCAACCCTTAATGATTCTGTGACTCTGTAATCTACTGCTGGTAGTGTGCTTTCCTGGTTCAAACCAGGGAACACGCAGTCTTGGAGCCAGATGTAGAAGAGCTATGCATCTGCATAGACAGGGTGGACTAAAGGGTATCTTTTGGGCACCGTGTCTCCTGAGATGATAAATTTTATATAAATTCTTTCCACTTTGGTAGCCAAAACAAAAGCCCTAATGTACCCATGCACCTAGCTATGGAAAATAGGAATCAACCACTTGCAAAGTCATGTCTTCCCTGAGACTGTAACAGTGTTTCTAGTGTGTTTCCAGTTTTCTGGTCTTGAAGTCTGATGTTTGTGATGCAACGCACATTTCAATGCAGATGCGCCTTCCTTAAGTTCAGTAATGAATAGATCTTTTGTTTCCCATCTCGTGTAAAGGTGCAAAGCCCAGATGTGGACCCAACTGCCACGAATGTTCATTAAAAAACCCTAGAATTTGCAGTGTTGTTAGAAATTACTTGGCAATTCACATATAGAGTTGTCTTAAGTGATGATTGCCTGTTACACTGATGTCCTGTAAGAAAATAGGTCTTGGGTAAAAGGAAGTTTGGAGATAAGTAACAGAGAGTTAAAAGATGGGGAAAGACAGCAAACAAAGGTGAATACCATAATCACAGTGAAGAATAGGACTGAACTAATTTAACTAAAGTGTTTGTATCAATAAAACCCTGGGAAAATCACCCTTATTTGGTAATCCAGTGTTGCTTTCACTCTGCATAATATTTAGTCTGCTTTTAAAAGGCTGTGTCTATTTCATATGCTAGTGATAACATAATAAGAGCGCATGGAAATCTTATAAAGATTGGAGGGGAAAAAATTCTCTTGAGAAGAAAAACAGATGCAAAGCTATAACCTTGCACCTGGAAATCTTTCACACAGCAGTTCTGTGCATTCCCAACCACCCCATAAGGACAGAAACAACACAAGCAGCTGATAATGTGATTGTGAGGAATGTGTTGACCATGGCGATGACAGGGTGATACATTCACCCCAGAGAACACAAATGCACCTGTGAAATATTAAACTGTGCTTTTTTACTAGGAGATCAGTTTAGAAATATTTAAGAGTAAGCTACAAGATGGAAGGAGAGGGCAGTTAAAAGAGGCTGGGAAGAGGTAAATGATAGACATTTGGGGAAAAGCAGAGTGTACTTTCAGAACAATTTATTACAGAGCTTTGGAAGCTTATTCTGTTCTCATTAAAAACAGATTCTATGCAGGCAAACCTTTATCAGTGCAACTAATTAAATACACCGGAATTAGTAATGAAGAAGAGAAAGCTAGCTTATATTAAAAATCCATAATTTAACATGTATTAAGGGATGTATACTTGAGAAAGTAAAAGGGAACGTTTCAGAAAGCTGATTTGGTTGCACTGACTGTGTATTTCTAATTTATGTGTTATGATAACACACCAAATGGTACAGAAAACATTACATGCATGAAGAGCATCAAAACTAAAATTACTGCTGGGTTGGTATCATCTGGGTTTCCTGAATTCTTGGAATGTTATCTTCACTGCTCACAAATAAGTAATGTTTGTGGTTGTGTTTCAAGAAATTCTGCAGGCTAGTCTTACTGTTTCCAAATGATCCCCTTCCCTTTTTGAGTTCCTCTGTGGGATAAAAGAAATAAGATGTGCTTTTGGATAGGTTTGGTTGGTTTTTCATTTTATCTTTCAGTACTGTTTCATGTAGCCTTACGGAAATGTAGTAAACCTTAATCTGGCTTGTGAGGGGAATGTGCAGATCAGGATGTTTTCAAGGCAAGATTCTTCACAGCTGCTGTTGTGTCTGGGAGATGCTGAAACGCATTGGTCAGGTCACCTACTTCAGTGTTGTGTTGAAAATGTGCAATCTTATACAAAGGCTGATCAAAAGAATATAATACTATCTGTACAAAATGGGGGCTGCGTTTTGTGCAAGCTTGTGAACAGATGCTAGCTGACATGTTTTAGCCAGAACCTATGAAATTAATGATAAGCTTTCCTGGGAAAAACACTTCTGTAAGTATTTGAGGAAAACAGTTCTGGGCTTAAAATGTCCTCACAGTCAATGAGATAAGGACTGATTTGGCCTGCCACCAAGGAGAAGTGGATTCTTCACTGGCAACACCTGGAAGGCAAGGCAAACACTGAATAGAGAGTTTAATGCTGAAGCTAATAGCTGTAAGGAACTCAGAGCCAGATTTTATACTTGAGGTGATGAAAGTGACAGAGGATACTAGGAGAAAGAAACAGTAAAAACACCTGGATGTAGAATACATTTTTAGAGATGAAAGATTAAATCTGCTTGATCTTCCTGTTGGAATCAACCTTAGGAGGAGAAAAATGCCTGGGAAATGAATGAATATTGGCAGCCTGTCCAACATTACTTTGCCAGTGAAGTGGAGGAAATCAATGTTAAATATATTTAGGAGTACATTATGCTGAGTTATGCTGACCTCATGAAATAGATCATAATTTGAATCCTAATCTGTTGAAGCTTCCTTTTACAGCAAAGACTTCAAGTAGCTTTTTAGGACAGTGCTGGCTGAAGTTTACCTGGCATTCTGAAGCTGGTTAGGTGGAAGATTAGATGCTGTCAGCTGAAGAAAGGGAAATAAACTACTTGAAATCTCAGTGTAGCAGGAGCTTGGTAAATGTCAGACACCCTCAGAAAGGTGCTAAAATGGGTCTGGTCACACACTTCAAAGTAGTGGAGGGGAAACTTGGTGAAAAGACTCTCTGAGACTCACATGCTGTGTGCTTCAGGATACAGAGCTCTCTGGCTCCAGATCATGCCTGGGGACAGTGGGCACTGATGCCAGGAAGCTTTACAGATTTCTGCAGAGCTAAAAGTCACCTTGCAGCTTGCAGAGAAGGCAGCCTCCTGTGGTTCAGAGCAATACCATGGATGTGTTGAAAAGGCGTATAACAAGGAGAAAAGTGTGCGGGACTACTACAGCTAGGAGTCCTAAATGAAAGTAAAAAGAATATTTTGCAGGCTCAGGACTTGATTCTTGTGTGTATTAATGTAAAACTGTGCTAAGTGAATGTGGACAGTCTCCAGAAATGGGATCATGCTACTTCTACTGAGAACGGTTGCAAGTACAACATGGCAGAGTGATCTGGGCTTAGGATAGAAAGAAATGCTTACTGATGTGTTCAAATCCTAAAGACAGGAAATTGAGACCAGAAACTTCAGAAAATGAAGTAAAATATCAGGAAAGAATATTTTACTGTCTTTGAGAAGAACTGTGTTCAGTACCTGAGAAAGATTTAAGCCAGGTGTCACCGCTGCCTGCCTTCAGCCATTCCTTCTGCAACAGTGCTCAGGTATAGTGAGAGTCTGGCTCGTTTTACTCTGGTTGATTAGTCATATGCTGTTTTCAGACTAGTAATGCTTCCACGCAACTTGTGGTTTCCTTTATTATCTTGGGGTTTTTCTTTTTTTAAATGGTGTTTGAAATTGAGACATCTGAAGGAGCCAGGTTGCGTGCCTGGAATAAGATTTGCTCTAGCATAACAACCAACTGATAATCTCTGTAGTTTCTGTCAGCCGAGGGGGAAATGCAAGTATTTGTAGAACACTCAGTCTGCAGTGTCTTGAGCTATTTATTGAGGAGAATGACATCCTTTAGAGCAAAGCATTCAACAGTTGGCTTTTTCTGCTGAATAGGGCCCAGTAAGATTTCTGGAGTTATTAGGTCACATTCATTTGACAGGGTTCTAAATTTCTCTTAAAGTAAGTATGATCTGAAAAATTTTGCAATATGACATTATAGTAATCTAACAGATGAAACCCATTTGAAAGGTGTATATGTGATGGTAAAGTAATCATTGTAAGCCTTGTTTCTTCAGGAAAGGAGGCTAAGAAGGTAAACTCTTGGTGTCCCCTAACAACTTTCTATGCTATTGATTAATTTCAGCCAAAGCTGACAATGGAGATCAATCTTCAAGCCGCTTGATTTTTATGAGCTTCATAAAAATACAATCCATCTAGCCTAGTCAGTGCGCTCAGTAGGAAAATGTGGCAGTGTCTGTTCAACCTCCCTTTGCCATCAACTAATCGGTAGGTTGCAGCGGTGGTATGAATGCCCTGATTACTCCTGTCAGATTAGTGCTTTTGTAGACATGGGAGAATCCAGTTGTGAGTGCTAAAGCTATTGGAAATCAGTCTTTCCTAATTCTGCTGTCCATATTTCAAATCAGTTTTACTTGAGGCACTGGTATGAAGAAACCATAAAGATGATTAATATTTTATAATGAAGCTGTTGGCACCTAATAAGGTATTCACTTCTATAGACTCCTTACCAAGAATATTTAAGGACTTGAAGGTAAATGTGACATTCAATTTTGAATACGTACATTTGGATACTAGATCTTTTGTCTAAATGAATTTGTTAGTATTGATTGATCAGTTGCCTTCCAAAGGGATAATCAAGGGGTAATCTTGTTAAAGACAAATGGACTACTTAGCATGACTCCAAATGTCAAAGGGCCACAGCTCGATTTGAGAGTGGAGAATAACCTTGCAGCTACATTGGGACTGTTAAAATGAGAAAGGCAAGAGGGACTCGTTCCAAAAGGAAGTGAGTTTTTGCAAAGTCTCCAAGTCAGAGAAGCCTGCAGCTGGCTGATCCAGCAGCTTTGCTTTAATAGACAGTGCAGAATGGAGAATGTGCAGATGGGGAGAATCAGGCCTGTTCTGGTATTGTGCAGCAATGAAAGATAAGGTCTCTTGAGCTAAAGCTTATAATTTATTCCTGATGTTGTTAGTTTTTAAAATTAAAATGTTGTAAATGGTTGATTTTTAAAAAAAAAAATATTTATTTATTTATGTATTTATTATTTTTTGCAAATGTTGGAATTATCTATATGGATGTTTCCTAATAATAGCCTATATTCCATTTTCAAAAGATTATTGCAAACTTTGATGTGTTTGAGTATTTCCTAATGGTCAGCTAAAAGACAATGATATTAAGTTGTAAACAGCATATGGAAAATGTTCTGCTTCACATTCTACTGTCACTTAAAAGAATCACATCTTAATGCCAGCTGTATGTTTACTTCCCTTATTTTCTGGTGTATCTTAATTTTCATTTTAACAGCCAGATATAAAACAGGATTGAACACCTATCTGTAAGCATTGGAGCCCGGATCTTCAAAGATGCATGGTTTTTATATTTCACAATTTTTACTATTATAAGTGGCAATAAGCATTCCTAGCACCTGATTTTGTTAACTTATTTAAACTTCAGATTGCAATTATGATATAATCAGGTATCCAAAAAACAATGGAATGAATGCTTTATGAAACATAGGCACTCTTGTGTCCAGTCTCTGAAGTTGCAGCGTACCATTGTGTAAAAACCCTGTTTCCAATGGCTATCTGAAATTTCCTAGATTTAGTATATGACCAGGAGCTAAGGAGAGCAGGCTCAAGAATGGGAGGCTTCTGAATCCTGGGAACATGTGACTTTTGCAATAAGAGTGACCTGGAACCTCTCTGGGAATATAGAGGACTCAAGGAAACCTGTTTCCTCCTCCTGATAATGGAGAAGGTGCTTTTCTGCATGTGAACTCTGTAGTTAGGTTATTGTTGACTTACAGCTTGCTTGGTGCTTCTGTTGCTCACTTTCTGTCGGGGTAGAATATAGACAAGGACTCATACATAAAACATGTACAGCTAATTTGTTGAGTGCCCAGGATTTTATGCTCTACGAACCTTAAAATATTACTTCAGAACTAGAATAATAGAATAAATAACTTTTCAAATTTGGAGACCTCACAGCAGCCTTCCAGTATCTGATGGGGCCTATAGGGATGCTGGGGAGGGACTCTTCATTAGGGACTGTAGTGACAGGACAAGGGGTAACGGGTTCAAACTGAAACAGGGGAGGTTTAGATTGGATCTAAGGAAGAAATTCTTTCCTGTGAGGGTGCTGAGGCACTGGAATGGGTTGGCCAGGGAGGTTGTGAGTGCTCCATCCCTGGCAGTGTTCAAGGCCAGGTTGGATGAAGCCTTGGGTGCCATGGTTTAGTGTGAGGTGTCCCTGCTTATGGCAGGGAGTTGGAACTGAATGATCTTAAGGTCCTTTCCAACCCGAACTATTCTGATTCTAACTTGCATACAGTGGCAGCTGAAACTGCCCTTACTCTTAGCTTTGTTTGCTTTGAGCTGAGTAAGATCTATTGATTCATTGTGTATTGACAGACTGCAAACATTCTGCTAAACCAAATCTCTCCTAAATGCAAACCAGAAAATCTTTTAAATTGTCTTTTATAAAATCTAAAGTGCTTTATGGCAATTTTATTTCAAGCTGGCTTGTCCTTTTTTTGTGTGTGTGTGTGTGTCAAAAAATTTAAAAATGATATAAAAATTTAAAATTTATTTTAAAATTTAAGAATTATTCCAAGTTCTGCATTTCTCAAGGTTTCGTGTTTGTTGAACGCTTTGGGCCGTGGCTTAGCAAGATGCAATTCAATATTTTCTGAAAGAATGACTGTGACAAAGGAGCTGGAGCTCCCAGGTTCGTTCTTCAGTGAGTGATCCTGGTTGGCTAGAGAGAGTTCTGTGTCTATTTCTCTGCTGCAGTTAATCTCCTCCTCACACTGATGTCCCAAGTTTGGTTTTTTGAGCCCAGCCAACTGGGTGTACACCAATCTGTGCGGATTTCCTAGCAGCAGGGCAGTCCAAAGCACCTTACCTTTTAAAACATCTTGTAATACACCAGCACATGAAAAAAACCCACGATATAAAAGCATTGCAAGACTTCTTTTAAAACATGCAAGTTCCTTTTGGAATATGGAGGTGAGCTTTTTCTGTGGACTGCTGTTCATCAAGCTTTCATTTCTGTGTGTAGAAACTGTGGTCCAGTTTCTACCTTTTAGGTTGCAGCCTTCCAGGAAGCTGTATGAAATGTTTACCTAGGAATGTGGAATGAAGCATTCCACCCATTTCATATCTGAACCTCTGTTTTAGTCAGAGGGAGCTCAGGATTGCTTGTCTGTCTTATGCTTTCACTTGCAACATCAAAATCTGTGTGGCTGGGTAATTGGTCTGAGTAGGTACAGTCTATATATAGACTTCAGCTTTGGTTATCCCTGTGCAAAGGGGTGGCATAAGGTTAAGCTTTCTCCTTTGGCATGATCTGTAATGAGCACCAGGTCTGTACTGGAGCAAGAGATAGTGTATAAATACAGCATAAATTTCATGCTGTGTCTCAGGCTAGTGTTTCAAACACAAGTGCCCCCTTTCTCGTGGTGGCCATGCTGAGGGTTCTGTAATGATGTACTTGTTGTTGTTCTTTGTGTCTTGATAAATATTTAGGGCGCACATGGCAACAGCAGCAACAGAAGAGCAGGGTCTTGGGGTTAAGATCTTGGCTGAAGAAAGGCTTGAGCCTGTATGAATATCTAAATTACTAACCTATTGTGCGAAAGCCTATTTCTCCTGATACTGTTTTGTAAACTAAATTCTTTCTTGCAAGGAAAGCTCAAGTGCTGTGTTTTTTCTGTAGTACCATTTATTTTTCATCCCAAACATAATTAAAACCAAAAATGCTTCTCATGGTTGACTTAAATCGCATTCTTCTCCTATTGTTTTCAGACTGGTAGACTGTGCAGAAAATGACTTCTTCCAGTGAATGCCCTGTGATTTAAAGGTAGTCCCCTGCTAACCACTTAGGTTTATTAGTTGGTGATGTACAGCAGCTACCACTGTGTTAAATGGAAGTGGTTTGCACAAGCACTTCTGATAATCGAACCATTTAAAGTGTCTGCCTGGGGGTGCACATGGTAGGAAGTTCCTTGGCCAGCACAGACTTGGGTCTTTTGTAAAACAAGCTATGTACATAGACATTTATGTCCATATTTTGGCGTCTAAGTTTGAAGTGCCACCTTTTGAAATCTGAACTGTGGTCACTCCTAACACAAGCTGCAGTGCTGCCGGCATTTTAAGTGGGGCTTCTGTCAAGCACCATGTGCGACACTGCCCAAGATAGTCTCCAATTTAAAACGACGACAATGAAATCAAAACTCCCACCCAAACTCAGGTCTTGTTTGTGCTTATCAGTAAGGGAATGGACGATGGTATTTTAAAAATAAACAAAAAGGAAGCGCTTCTCTGCCACAACTCTGTCACAGATGGAGCAATGTTTTGATAGTGTTATAAATGGCTGAAGCCTGTTACAGCACTAATACCTCACCCCCTGATAAGTTGAATGGCATCAAGGGCTTACCAAAGGATGCCTTCTCACTACTTCTGCTAGTCTTTAGTTTTGTTCTTGAGGTAAAAGCAGGGCCACAGCTATATGTCAATGTAGATTTATGCTCAAGAATCCCAAGATTTAAGGCTAGCTTCACCATTCACCATTAGAAGCTTCACTGTTCACTGTTTGATGTGCAAAATCTTTGTGTACAGACTTGTTTGTGTTGTGTGTGTATGGGGTTTCTTGGTTGGTTTTTGTCCCTCTGAAGGCCTAGGTGAATGTTACATTGTTCAGCCTGTGACTCTGTCATGAGCCTACTTATCTTTAGTTGTTCAAGATTTGGGATAACTGTGCAGTTGGTGCTGGCTGTCTGCTAAAGATATAAGGACTGATCCTGAACTGGTGAGTTTGGCTCTAAGAGATGACTTCGAGTTTATGGTCTAGGCTATGTTAGCTGTACCCTTTAGGGTAGAATTCTTCTGATCTAAAATGATCTGAGCTGAATGATTGATTTGTGTAGGATGAACAGAGGATGTAGCTTTCAGGTTTCTCACATGGCCAGTTTCTAAGCATGCAGTTTTGTTGCTCCTTGGTGCTAAGACAGCTTACACTTTCTAGTTTTTAGACAAGTACTTATAACATGGGGTGAGCCAAAGCATGCTGAAGAATTGTTCAGTGATTCAGTTTGATTTAGTGATACGAACTTATAAGGTTTGCCATGGCATGGCTTTGTAGGATCAGATAAATCTGCAACGGAGTGTTAATGGGGTCTGGTGATGGATCTTTGCTTTTATTACTGGATGTAACTGGTGGTACGTGGCCCCCATCTTAGCGGTGTGGTGGCATGGCATTGAGCACAATAGAAAGAAGTAGTTTTGATTTGTTTCTGGATACAAGTAAAATGTTGGCTTGTGTATAGGTGTGGGCTAATGAATCACAAATTGATGGGGATTCAAGGAATGTGAGCTTTATTACAACATCAAGTACAGAGGCTTTGGCAGGTGAATTAGCCTGCTTTTGCAGGTTAAAAAGTTGAGGCCTGAAGAAGCAAGTAACAGTTACATTATTTGTGCAAGCTATAATCATTTACATAGACCATAGTTATTTTTCCAAAAAAAAAAAAAAGAAAGTTATTGACACTGCTGTAGCATTTCCACCTGAAATTATTCCAGAAAATTTGTGAGGCAAAAATTTAAAGCAGTTCTTCTTCAGAGCTGCTGCTTGTGCTTTGTGATGGTAGAGATCCCTTCATTTACATCTTCTTTCTGTCCCTTCGCTACCATGCCCAGCCCCTCCCTCCCTAAATTAAGATTGATGTGGGTCCTAGTTCTGCTCCTTCCAGCTGATAGGAAGTATAACAAGTTCTTTTCTCACCTGTGGCCAGGGTGCTTTAGGTTGTGCATGTGTATGTGCTTCTCTACTCAGCAGTCTTTTTATCTGAAGTGACCTCTGCGGTGCATAAGATTTATGGCAACGTGCACTTTCTCTGTATCAGTGTTACTATGCAAGCTCACTGCATCTCTGTCAGAGGAAGAACAGCTTCTCAGAACAAGCCTACAGTATTATCTTTGAACATATGTTCTCTATTAAGTGAGATGAGGCAAGTCACTTCATTTTCCTTCCATTTGGAGGTTAAAATGGAGGGCTTGTCTAAAACCAGATTGTAGTAAATTGGAGCTTTATTTGAACAGTATGTTAACATTATTAACTTGAAAATACATACTAAATTGATAGGTTTCCTTTAATTACCTCATCATGAAAGCTGTTCTCAACAAATAGTTCAAAAGCAGTTTAATCTGCCTGAAAATGAGAAAACCAGAGGAAAGCATACAGTGCTACTTTTCTAAATATTGCTTTTGTTATAACGGGTGCTAGGCAAGCTCTGTAATGTAGTTGGCCCATTCTACTTTTTCCCGTTCAGAAGTAATAACACATTTAGAAGTTTGTTTGTGTCCAGGTTCCACGGTGGGTCTGCAAGCGTGCAAATGTTGGTCTATACTTTGGGCATAGGCGACCTGTTGGGCTGTGAAGTAGCTAGCTTTTTGCTTATACCAGTCTGGAACAGGTTGGGTGAGTGGGATCCTGGGACACAAGTGTCACTTGTGCACTGACAGATATTAAAGACGACTGTGTGAAAGCTTCACGTGTGAAATGCATCATACAAATATCTATGAGACTTCCTTGCTTTTAGACTTTATTCTGAAGATTTTAATGATGTTATATATGCCATGGAAGCCAATTTGCTTTAGCATTCCACATAATGATAAACATTTCTGCAGCATTCACTCAGCACTGCTTTTATATGTGCTACCCTTTCAGACTGAAGAGCAAAAATTAGGGGCCTTCTAGATTACCCTATTGCAGAGGAGAAACGGGGGATTTCTAGGGAAACTAAGCTGCTTTAGTCCAGTTAATGAGAAATGTGTGCCAAGTCTGACTTTCTTCAACACAGCACATGAACACAGACAATTTCACGATTTAGAGCTTTGAAACTCTTCTGACAAGTAACCCATTTCAAGAATCCATTTTTTCTTGACTAGAATGGGTCAGTAATTCAGGCGGGGTTTGCTTAATGTGCCTTCTGAGCTATTTCCTTCCAGGTAAAACTTTCTGGGTAAAGACTCATAGCCACACCAAACCTCAACATCAAAGCTCATGTGTCCTTGTTTTAGGAAGAAGTAGTGCCACAGTAGGTACTGATGATCTTCCTGACCTAGTGAAGAGTGGTTCTGAAGTCCACCATTTCGGCTCTTGATGGAGTGTGGAAGGAATTTTCATGTTTTCCAAACTGTTCCTTTTCATCCTTTCCAATGACTGTATCCAGAAAGGTCAGCATTCAGGAGTGCTGCTTTCTGACATAATCAATGGAGGATGTCACAGTTCTTCTAGGCAACCGCTAGCTCTCTGGTAAAGGAACCATGCAAAAATACACAAAACCATTCAAAAATAAGCCACAGCTAGCAGGCCTTGACCTACGTGAATATTTTGTTCTGAGTAGCTTTGGCAGTGGTCAAGAAATTCGTTTTCTGTTATTTTAAATATTACATTGATTTTATTCTTGAATCTGCACCCTACTGTTAAAAAGTCATCGTTATTGTTGTCCTCTGTGCATGTCAGTCAACCTAGGTAAGATTCCTAAACATCTAAGCAAAGAAACGGAGTGATGGTGCACTGTATAATACTGGTTTGTCACACCAGGTACAGACACTTTTTCAGTGTTTTCTTAATTTGTGACTGGGATGAGTGACCTTTGTTACTACAGCTGAAGCTGTAGTGGTTCTTAGTGTAGTTTGGCTACCTGTATTGTTCAAATACCTTGGGTCTCTGTGCTCTCATGCTGAAATGACTCTAAATCTCTGTGCCCAATTGACTAGTACTTGCTTTCAGCTGAAACCGTCCTCTCTGGGTTATGCTTCTCTTGACCCTACTCCAGGTACTGAGGCAAAGCTCAAGATCAGACTGTCCCAGTTGCCATGTGCTTGGTCACTTCCCCATGACATTTAAGTTTCCACTTCCCATGCTTTCTCCTGTCATTTTTATATGTACATCCTTTATTCATGCAAGGACAAATTCATGTTCAAGTTTGTATTTTGCTATTTTATTATGCATAATTTCCAAAATTATCCTCAGGAACGTAACATTCTTAAATACAAAGGACTAAGGTTTTGCAATTGCAAGTTTTGCAGTTTCTTGGAGTCCTTATTAAAGCTGTGTTTGATATTGAGGGATATTAGTTTGTCACAGAGGGATTTGGGACACTACATAGCAATTTGTATTGCTTTGTTTGTTTAAGGGACAAATTAAATGATCAGTGAAAGGCTTGCCCTGGGCTCATCTAGTAGAATCACTGACTGTATCAGACCTGATAATGTGCAGAACACTTCTAGAGTGCCTGAACTGCTGAACCGGGGCTTGTTTAGAGGTTATAATCATATGAGCATTTACAGAAGAAAATTCTTCAAAATGCCTCTGGATTTCTGTGGTACTCGGCTCAAGAATATCAAGTATGCTTAGAAATCCTGAGAATCCATGATCCAAATGTCAGTGGAAAAGAATTCACAGAAGTCAGGGCATCTTCCTTACCTTTAAAGGTGATGAGTTAAAACTGTTCTGGGATCTAGAAGGTGCAAAATTTGGACTAGGTTTAGGCTTAAACTACATGTCACATCATAAGCAATGATACAATATGGCTTATCAGGATGCTGTAGATGTATGAACTCAGTCATACTCGCCTCTCCTTCCCACATGCTTACAGGACATGTGAATATCTTTTCATCTTGCCAGTTAGTTTTCACGCTAGTGGGCTGGCTATTCATCTGTAGTACTTCCTTGTTAGTTCATGTGATACGTTAATTTGTGTTGTCCTATGGTTTATGTGGCAGCTTGTCATTAAAAATCCCAGCAATTACCACTGTATAAGTCTACCAGTCTCTGCTCTCTAGGCAAATGGCTGTTGAGCAGTTAAAATCATTAACAGGCAGTGCAAAGGAACTGGGCGGCATCAAGCTTTACTCTTGTTCAACTGTTACTCTATAGTACTGTTCTATCTCCCTCAAATGTTGCCACTCTGCATCCGAGGGTTCCCTCTTCCTTTGCTAAAAGCATAGAGTACAACTGAGATTAAATCAACTATGTTTACTTATTTTCCCCTCTTAAGATTTATTGTTGATAGCTTCATGGTGTGTATCACAGGAAAATAGACAGATTTGTATCTTAAAGAGCTTACTATGCTTCTCTTGTAGAAATGATTCATTGAGACATCCTTATATTCTCACTAAGGTTTTGTTGTTTACCTTTCTCTGTGTTCTGGAAGTTGGTAGGTGAATTTACACACACAAATGGCCCAAGTAAATTACCAGCACAAGCAGGACTGAAGCTGGCAAAACCTTTGTAGCTTTACGTGCATATAGTTGTGATGAATGTAAACATGTTTTAAGACATAAAGAGATGCAAAAAGAAGGCTCATTTTATAATACAGGTTGTATCACGCCTTTATAAAAAACATGGACATGTGTGTTTACTTCCCAGGCAACAGGACTGTTGCTAGAGGCCGTCTGATTAAAAGCCTTCATCCTGCAATTCCCAGTATTAGGATAAATCATAGAGAATTGTTTACATGACTCCTTATGTTTCATGTCATGTATCCTCATATGCAGATGTTTTTCATCATTTATTGCTAATAGTGAGTATGTGCTTTAGTTTTCTATGCATTTTTGTGGCATTTTGTATGTTTAAACCCTACAAATGTAGAATGGAAATAATTATGTATTTTGTCTGAGGGAAATGAAACTCATCCTTGAGACACTTTTTGGTTTGTTCTCTCTGCTCATGCAACAGCCTTTTACTGTTCTAGAAAAAGGCAGAAACTTTTCACTAGTTACACTTTTTGCCTTGCATTCATGGATTAATACTGCAATCAGAAGATAAGCAAGTTTATTGGGCTTGCATGGTAAGGTTTTGGTAGTGGGAGGCCTACAGAGTGGCTCCTGGTAGGATCTGTGGCCCTGCTGTAGCAGGTTTGCTGGCTGGACTTTTGTTAAGTTCATGAAGGACTGTCTCCCATGGAAGGAACCCCATGCTGGAGCAGGGGAAGAGTGTGAGGAGTGCTCTTCTGAGGGGAAAGGAGCAGCAGAGACAACATGTGATGAACTGACCACAAACCCCATTCCCTGTCCCCCTGCACCACTGGGCAGGAGGAGGTGGAGAAATTGGGAGTGAAGTTGAGCACTGGGGAAAGTGGCTTAAGATTTATTTCTCACTACCTGACTCTGATTTGATTTGTAATAAACATATTTCTCCAAGTTGAGTCTGTTCTGCCTATGACTGCAGTTGGTGAGTGGTGTCTGCCTGTCCTCTTCTCAATCCATGAACCTTTCATTGTATTTTCTCTCTTCTTTGCAGCTGAAGAGGGAGGTGATGGAGTGGCTTTGGGGGAGCACATGGCATCTAGCCATAGTCATCCTGTCACAGTCAGGTCAGAAGAAGGATGACAAGATGACAGAAAATACTGACACAAGGCAGGAGAGAGCTGGTTTGCTGAAGCACCAAGACAAAGTGGGACTGATTTAACAGCAATTCCATATCTCAAGTCCTCTGTGTATTAAAAAGATTCCTTTATCAAGAACTTCAAAGGCAAAGGGCACAGGGACTCAGATTTTTCAGATGTTCTAAGCAGCTGTAGCTCCATTAGTAATCAGATGAAGGCATGTGGTTAACTGGTCTCTTTCTAAATGAATAATTGGGGAAAGCTTGGGAAGATAGTTTTGGAAGAGTATACAAACTCCTGACTTTTCTTCCTCCTCCCCTTATCTGGGAAAGAGCTATAGGCAACTGAAAATAGAAGCCCTAGCTGAAAAGCTTGATTTAGGAGAGGATTTTTAGACTTGATTCCCTTTAGAGTAGGAAGCAAACCAGAAAACTTGTAACTGCTTTTAAAGGAGAGGGAAATCTGATGACTGCTTAATGCTTTTCTTCAGCCTTTGCTTAAATTACTATATTAGTCAAACCAAAAATCATTCTTCAGGGTAACAGAAGGCTGAAATCAATGCTCAACACTTCTGGAAGTGTCCCTTACCCCAGTATGCTTTCACTGTTCTTCTTAAGCAGTCTTCTGGCAAAACTGACTCAATTTTGTGTAATGGTTTTACTTTCTTTGAACGAAAGCAGCTTTGTTGGGGTATGTGTGCATGGGGGGGGTGGTGTTCCATTTTGTCTCCCCCTTTAGCAGCCGTTTCTGATTTTGGCCAAGAGCTTCACCACCGCTGCTCTTCCTCCTGGTATGTTGAGGATAATTGGTGAAGGGTTTTAACTTCATGCAAGGAAGGAAGAGCCCCTGAACTCTAGAGAAAGTTACAACAAAAGGTTCTGATACTGTCAGTCTGAATGAATGAACACATGCTTGTGCTTGCCACTGGAATAACTCTCAAAGCCCTAAAAAAGGGGCACTTCAAAACCTGTTTGTTTGAATTCCTGATTTCCCAACGGAAAGTCCATTGTTTTATAAATAAGGGTTTGTTGCAGAATAGCCGAACCGTCCTTGTGAACTCTTTCCGGCATTATGCAGAATTTTATTGTAAATTGTGAGCTTTCCTTTCTCTGGGGTTTGAAAAAGAAGCAAAGTGATATATGAGCAAATCAGCAGCTCACCTAGGATGAATCCAGAGAGACTAGCAGGCTTTGAGTTAATGACTTGCAATTCTTTCAAATGCGTGGTACTCCCAAGATGAACTACACTTTAAAAGCATAATTGGATTTTAGTAAATGCTGCAGCATTGTGTAAAGCTGGAAAGGTCGTGTTATGCTGTGGGATTAGAATCTAGGATTCTCTTGCATTTTGATGTTTTCAGAGCTACTCAGTTGCCTTCATTAGCTCTTTCCTCCTCAGTTACTGGTCGCTACCGCAGCACAAGCAACATGACAGAGCCTCTATCCTTTCTGCTGGTGCAAGGAGTAACCTGATTCTGTCCTTAATCATTAAGATACTTTACTGTTGCAGTTCATGTGTTTTAATAAAAATCTCTTATAGTAAGCAATATACTAGCTAAGATTCTGACTTACTATTCTTGTCAGTCCCTTCATGGGCACAGGGAAGAGATTGAGGAGGAGGGGTTTAAGTATACCTGCAGTCGTGCAGCAGCTCATCAAATGCTGCCAGGTGCACCAGAGATGCTGTACACCTGCTAAGCCCTTGCTAGCAAGTTGGTCTGTCACCCTCTGGTTATACAGCAGGCAGTACAGTTTGATCACATTCTAATTTCAGTTTTAGACAATCTCAGGTTTTATGGAAGATGTTTACGAAGTGAATGTCCTGATCAAACTGAGCGTCCACTCATCTTTGCAGAACACAAAGCTCTGGTATCCAGGCTTGTGGCATGAAAGACAAAAATCTTATTCCTGTAAACGCTTCACATGCTCTACGTTTGAAAGCTGTATGGATTCTATATGCACATATGAACATATGTGCCCACCACTCTATTCCCCTCCTCTGAGGGCAGAAGTGTTCTGCTCCATAGCATTTGACTTATGTTAGGTTTCAAAATGTTTGAAAAAGAGTGGCAAAAGTCGAATAGAAAACATCTTCTGCAACTGTAGAAGATACCGTCACTGTATCACTTATTTGCTGGAAGCAGAGAGGAAACTGGGCAGGAATAAGTATGGATAGGTCTGAAAGACAAACACAGAAAGGTGGAGGGAAGCACTCGCATGTGAAATGATCTGCCTGGATATTTCTGGATCGTCTCATTTTGCAGAAAACATTTTTCATACACTTTCACACTTCTGACATTTTTCTCTGTCTCAAACTGTTCTTAATTTCTCACTGAAGAAGTGAAGTTTCTTATTAGATGGAGTGACTTTTAATTAATGTTTGTCTTCTGTGCAAGCAGCCTGAGGTGTTCTGCAACAGAACCGGGCTCATTCAATTCAGCAGACCTACCGTGTGACCAGCTGCCAAAAGTTTGAGTACAGAGTCAAAGCGAAAGGCTTCTAATCAATTTTGAAAGGCATGGAGCTGGGCACAGAGAAAAGTGTTCCAATACTGATTTTTAGATAGCGATTTGAAGGACGCAGAGAAGGTTCACGTGAAGGGTATTGATTTCTCTTCCCCCCCCCCCCCCCAAACCTAAGGGATCCGGGTTTAACACTGTTGAAGGGTTTTCTGTGAGATGTTCACGCAGCTCTGGTGGTGACAGTATCTTGGCTTCAGTTCTGAATTTTGTTCTAAATTTAGGATTCCTCTTTGCTTCTCTCTTGGAGATGTGGTTGTTCCATTCCCTGCTTGGTATCAATAACAGTCTGCCTCCCTTTTAGCATTATTNGTTCACGCAGCTCTGGTGGTGACAGTATCTTGGCTTCAGTTCTGAATTTTGTTCTAAATTTAGGATTCCTCTTTGCTTCTCTCTTGGAGATGTGGTTGTTCCATTCCCTGCTTGGTATCAATAACAGTCTGCCTCCCTTTTAGCATTATTTTTGCACTCAATACTTGCACAGTGTGTGAATCTCTTTATGTCTTCTGTGACTATCACCATGTTGTGGACATACATTATTTCTGCTTTCACAGAAGCAATTCACAATAGATGAATAGATGTTGACAGCTCTGGGCAGTGAGAGAAAAGTTGTATCACAACAGACTTAGCTCTGAAGCAAAGAAATGTTGTCCTTACTCCTTTCTATCACGTTTCAAAAGCTGTTTTGCTTGAGTCATCCATGTTTTCTAGCTTTTCTTGACAGAAAGTAAACAAAAATCACACAGAAACCTGTCAGGACATCATGCCTGAAGGACAGATTATTATTATCTTTTAATTTCTCTCTTCATCCAGTCTCTTGTTAACGTGTTGCTACAGATGTATACGTAGCTGCATCAGCACTTCTAGCAATCCCATTGCTTGAAATGGCTCATCTGCCATCAAAAAGTATGAAGAGACAGCAGGCAGCAAGACAATAGATCAGCCAGAGTGTCTACAGCTGTTTTTAATCTGATCCTCTGTTATTTATACAGTGTCATAGGTATGCGTGTTGTTTTATAGATATATAAAACATAAGAGTTTCCTGTCCTGAGGGGCTTACAACATGCATGATTGTAAATTAAATCCTGCAAGATTTCTGGCTATACCATTCAGTGTCCAATGCACATAGCGTACAGCAGCTGCAGTATGGAATATCTCCACTTCTTGCTCGCTGCATATGTAAGTGGGAGAAACATGTTTAAGTGATGTGCAGTCAGGCAGTGAGTGAGAGAACAGGTAATGGATCATCAGGGCCTTTAATGCTGATTTAACCTACCTCCAGGCCAGCAAGGCCAGTGGTCTTATTTATGCCCAAACCATATTCTGTTAAACAAGAGGACTTTTGGAAGTCTGAAGCATATGTAGTCCCCAGTGAAGACGGGGTGTGTGTGTCTGTGACCTGTGTGCTGCAGAGAGGTCTGAAGGCAGCAGTCTCTGCTTATTTCACTCATCTGTACAAGAAATCATTCCTTGGTCAGTATGGAGGAACTATATCTAGGTAACTAGGTATCTAGGTAATGGGCACTGAGAGGTGTTGGAGGCATTTTTGCTTTTTAGCTTTACTGTTTCAGCTGTTTGTTCGTGTGTCTTCATGTTGAGCGGTGCAGAGTGAGTTTAAAATGAGAATGAGAGAAAATGAAATCATTTCCTTGCTAATGGGATAAGACCATTTCGGAAGCATTTTCATAAGTCTGTTTTAAGGTTGTGAAGTTACAGAACGATTACTTATTTTCCTAGCATTTTACAGCTACTGTTCTGTTTCTGAACTATGCAGTGTAGTCTTCCCACTTTGTACCATTAAATACTGACTGAAATTTGTTCTTCCTTTAATATAAAGCTACTTGTATGCTAGAAGTGTGGTCTGAAAAGCTATGTCATGGCCTCTAATACTTTGGTTAAGAAATTCTTGACTACCAATAGATAGGGCTAATTTTTCTAGACCTGAACCTAGGAAGTGATAGCGTCAACTTTGTTACCTTCCTTCAGGCACAGTTCCTGGTTTTCCATACCACTTAGGAGTGATTTATGTTCTTCAGAATGTTACCATATGACATAGACCTTGATTTCCTCTCCCTTACCCCAGTTATTTTTCACTTGTGGGGTCATAAAAATGATTCCCTGATATTTTTGACTATTATAAATAAGCCTCCCCTGTTCCCCAATTCTGTTTTCCTTCTCACATGTTATTCTTCACTTTTGAGATCTCAAAATTGAGAACAACTTCAGGACAGAGGGAAAAGCATTCCAAGAGGAAGAAAGCTGAAGTTGGAGGCTTAGAAAAGAGTTAAGTAGGGTTTTTCCTTGCTATAAAATTATTGGGCAGAAGCCAGGCACATGAGAGCTGGAGAAGAGGAATTGCAGAAGTTGTTTCTCTGTGTGTTGCAATCTGGGGGAGGAAAGACAAGTCGAGCTAAAACAGGGCACGACTCCAGGGAGGGAGCCTTTTATGACAGCTTTCTGGGAGAGTGGAAATGAGGAGAAAAGATGGCCAGAAGAATGTGCATGAAACATGTTTGTTTTACTTAGCTCAGACTGCTTCTTAAGAATGTGAAACTAGGTTAATTAGTACTTGCAAAATGCTACTCTAATATGCTGGATCGCTTCCTGTCTTTGGGCCAGTTGATTTAGAATCAGCCAGTTCCAGGCGGAGATTGCAGTTTCTAGCCTTGACTGAGAAACTGAGTTAAGAGGCTCATACCCATTTAAAACACCTGTGCCCCCCTCCCCCATCTAAAACTCAGTCCGCTTCCTCATTTCACATTACAACAGGCACAATGAAAAGGGGCAAGGATACTCAGACATGTGGAATAACAGCACAAATCCCTGCTGATTAACCTGGCCTCCCTGGAGCTGGAAAAACAGTGTTGTCAATAGAACATGACAGAACACTATAAAATCCTTGGGTGGTGTGGAAAAAGTGACCAAGGAACAAGTAACTGCACTTTCTCATAACACAAGGACTGGAGTAGCCTCATATGATACTGGTCAGGTGGTGGACTGGAAATATACAAGAAAGAAGATAGTTCTGGGGAGGTCATTGCCATGCAGTAATACGAATACCTTTAGGTATGCTCAGGTTCAGAAATGATGAGACAAATGGCAGCCCATGAGGGCCTTGTGAGTGCAAAGATGTTCTCTTGGGCTCAGAATGTTCCTGAAAAACAGAGGAATAAGCTGGTTTAGCATCACATCATGCTTGCCCTACTCTTGGGGTCTTTCTCCACATATCTGCCACTGGCTGTTGTTGCAGGAAGTCTGGCTCAGAGTGGCCACTCTTACAGAACAGCAGGTCACATGCAGTAAATATGATAGGAAATAATCACTTTGGGATAGTATAGATTTACTTTTAGAATCTCTTAAAGTGTGTAAATACTTTGGATGCTATTTGATTTCGGTTGAATAGCAAAGTGCCTCTTTTTCTCATAGCTTTTGTGCTTTTAAACTGTAAGAGAGTAATTACTAAAATCTGAGGTGATTCAGACAAAACATCATTGCTGAAAGGAAGGTTATGCATGAAACTCTGCTCAGTACATGTTTGATTTGGTGTCTAAAGTAAGTTTCAAATGCGTACCCAAATTTTAAGATGCTGGCAGAGGCTCAAGCTAATACCAAGCTTCAACTGTTGCTTCAACATACTGGATATGTATTTTGCCTAATTCATGTTTAGTTCTAACAGTGTCAAGCTGTGTTGCCCTGAAATCTAACTGTAGAGTAGTTGCAGGAGAAGCTGGAGTCTCCCTTACAGTTTATATTCTGTCGTTCAAAGAAATGGCAGCCATAATCGCTCTGTGGGTTCTGCTCTGCTTTGGAAGTTCAATTTCTAATTTTTATTTTAAAGATCTTGTTATCTGGCTTCACGTCCGTAAGATTTGAACATAAAATAGGACCATGGAGTATGTTTTCACCTCTAGATTTGATTTGGTTTCGCTGACATGGTTAACGCTGAAGTACTTGACTGTGCCCGTGTTTATATTCTGTGATTGGACTTGGATAAAAACGATTTCTTTAAATGTAGATCAATATGGTCACATCAGCCACTTAACTTCAGGGGTTACCTTTCTCTTTAGGCTGGTGTGGAGAGAGATTCCTGCAGAACTTTTGTGCTGTGAACCATCTTTCAGAGGAGAGTCTTTGGTATAAGGATGCATCTACTCTAACTTTCAGCACTGGATTTGAATAGCCTCCTTTCCCTGCTTCCACCTATTCTTCCTTCCCCTGCTTCCACCTAGTCTCCCTTCCCTTACTCTCAGCAGCTACCTGGGAGTGTATATAATCAGGAAAAAAGAAAATTAGCCCCCAGGGATCTCGACCCTTTGGTTTTTCTCTGCTCATTGCCGTGCTGGGACACTGAATTTATTCTGTGAGCCACAGGAAGACTTACTTATGGCAACAGCATTCAGTGGTTAAGTCCTCTGCCGTCTGACATGGTGTGAACTCCATCTAAAGCTTCTCTGGGGTTAGCATTATTCATAATGTGTCTCTCCCCTGGGGCTTCCCCAAACTGAACAGCCCAATGGTTACAGAAGTTACTTGGACTCCTATGATACATCTATGTGCATCTCTGCAGGAATATCACAAACTCCTCCATTCCTTAAAGATGTTTTAATGTTAAAATCCCAACTAGTAGAAAACTGTATGGTAGTTAGATGTTTTCAATGAAAGTCTTACTATTCTAACTAAAAGAATGCACCATTGTCGCAGATTGCAGTTCTGCACCGTAGTTCAGCTAACATTTGCATTTAGTGCACAGAATTGGAAATGTGTGTAGTATAAGTGTTTCCTGTTTGGCTTAATGGGAGGAGAGGAGGAAAACATCCTAAGCTGTTTCTTACTAAGTGTAATCTTAAATTATCTGAATCTAAAATTAAAGCCCTACAAGCCAGAGGGAGGGGAGAGAGAGTATGAAAGACATGGAACAGAATTTGAAGCACTAAGCAGTCAGAATAGTGGCACTTGGATGTGTCCATGGTGTATAAGTATTCACAGATTTATCTCCACTTCTGGAACTGCAGAGAATGCCTTTCCTGAAGGCAACAGTAAGGACAAACACAGCTTCAGAAGGCGTATAGTTCAACACCTACTATGGGAAAGCTTGGTATCCGTACAGAAAAAGAGGCATTTCAATTGTATTTCGGAAGAGGACATTCTGCTCTGTGATAGAGCGTTGGTCGGCACATGGCGAAAGCATGATACCATGGTAATCCAGGCTGGTGTTTTGGCTAAGCTGTGATGTATACTCCTCTCTATGTGAGCTAGCTGAAGAATTCAAAACAAGCAGCTCCTCTGTTCTTGTGTGTGTGTTTAAACAAAACAGGCAACACAAACTGTGGTTGGTTGCCATAAAGTAAGAAAAAGGGTGCAGAATAAATCCTTGGAAACCTAAGGTTTATGGAATGTTTGCAGAGTTAAATCTTCAAACCTGTTATCCTAATACCCATGCCATTAGCAGCCATGGGGATTTCAGGTAGACGCTGAAGAGGAACGTATGTTGTTTGTTTGTTTGTCTGCCTTTAAATGTCAGAATTAAAGAGGAAGAGCATGAAGGAGTCCAGAAAACAAGAGCACACAAATCTGTTACATGGGCCAAGTTGTGGGTCAGATCCATGCGTGTTCTAAGGGTGACCACATGTGAGGGTTGTGGGTTTCTGGGGCAGGAGCAGAATAAAAGTGTAGGAGCAGTGAGAGAGAGATCCTCTGTGAAATGTATGGCATTATATACATGTATCATGGGAATAAGGTGTAACCTTGTAACCTGCTGTGGGTATGTCTTTATTTTTACAGGATTTGAGTTAGGAAAGGAATTGTGGTTTGTGGCAGGTTTCTTCCTTCCATATATTTTCCAAGTACTTTACAGCCACTTCTAGATTGTAGGTGTTTCCTGCAATTCAATGAATGCTTATCCCATTTTACTCCTCAATACAGAGAGTCAGGTTAATTCTGAAGTGATTGCTAGCTGCAATTGCTTAGCCTGGCACAATGGAAACGCAATAGTAGTATGTAGTAAAGGAGAAGAAAATATTTGATCAATTTACGAGGTAAAGGCAGTCTCCCATTAGTTGAAACTGAGCCATTAAATGCCCACATGTGCCTAGCCAGTGCAGAGCCTTGTCTATCTTTTCCTTTTGGAGATATCAGAAATCATACCGGTCTTTGTCAGTTAATATCTTTCTAATGATCATGGCAATTAGAACCATTATTTTAAGAGAGAATGTCTCATAGACATACATTGTTAATTCTCCTGCCCCAGGTGACCTCCCAAAGGAAACCTGAGGGTGCAAG
Source organism: Agapornis roseicollis (assembly GCA_002631895.1). Lineage (NCBI taxonomy): Eukaryota > Metazoa > Chordata > Aves > Psittaciformes > Psittacidae > Agapornis > Agapornis roseicollis. The sequence goes on from NDXB01010368.1 coordinate 41,107, forward strand.
CGCACACCTGTTACTGGACAACAAACACTTTTAAGAAGGTTATTGTTAAAGCAGACATGGTAAATCCCCAAGACATGGGGCAACTGTGTTTGCCAAAGCCTCTATCAAAACTCTGATATTATTTAGTGTGCCTGCTAGCACAGACAGGGCTGCAAAATTAAGCGCTTGCAAGTTAAAAAGTGACCAGCTGACCTTTATATGTAGCCAGGGTTTGTGTTCTTTTCACAAATGTTGACAGAGTGTACTGAACTTTGCCAACAGATACTGTATGCTTCAGGTATGCAATAGGTGAATGCTTCCTTCTTGTCAAGCCTGGTAAGACAGCTTTAATTCATACCCTAATTTCAAGATAAGCTTTCTCAGAATTATTGATAAATGAAGACCTTCCAGAGTGGGCTGGTTCCGCAGCATGACTGTAGCGATAAATACGTAGTAAATCACAGGAAAACTGGTTAAGGTGTTTCATACAAGAGGTGACACTTAGCAGACTGACAATTTTGGCCTATTACTGTTTGCTAATACTATGTTCAATCTGTAGTTCAGCAAAGCTGGGTAAGAGACTGTGCTGCTAATTGGTGTTGACTATTACTTGAATCATCAAAGCTGTTTGTAAATCAAACAAAGCTGAACAAAAGGGTTACACTTGCTCATATATGGAGGAGAGGAGCCAGGAAAGGTGAGAAAAACCTATTCACCTAATTGTGAATTCATTGTTTTCTCGCACAACTGCAAGTAAGGATTGAAAGAAAGCTTTTATTCATTTGCTAAACTATACTCTCTGTTATGGGGGAAAGTGGGCTGCATGCAAGTCCCTTAAAGCAATATGTAGTATGAATTATTTACTGGAAGAATAGCTCTGGTTCCACACTCTGCACACTGACAAGTTTCCCAGCGCTGGGTAAGGCATACAGAACCACACTGTCATTCATGCACCAACTTGTTGGGCTTGGTTTTATCCAGCTCTACTGTTAAACATAGTTTTCAAACAAGACAATAAACAGTTTCTTAGACAACTTCTCTGGCTGCCCAAACTAGATCAGTGAGGGTAACAAGCAAATACCTTGGGTGTTGTAAGTTTGTCTTGCCATTCGAAAAATGTCTTGTGTTTGTTTAGTTCTACCAGTATTAGTAATGAAATAACAGACAAGGACAAAATGACTGTGAGTGCTGTAAGAGATTCCACTTTTCTCACTTAAATCTGCTAGCTGAGACATCTGGCAGAAGATAACCTGGATGGAGACATCTGTGTCACCTTATACACTCTATCAAAACTGTCATGTGCTTAAATTACATGGGATTTTTTTCCCCACAAACTTTTATGTTATGATGCATGGATGGTTTTGAGGAATGTTTCATAAGTTTTCCACAGGAGGAACTATTTCTGTCCCAGTTGTCTTACAGATGCGATGAACGCTGCTTGTGTCTTCAGAGCACAGACAGATGCTGCAGTAAGGTAACATGAGGAATAAAAGGAATTGAGATAAACTGAATCTCATGATTAGATCAGCTAATCAGGTGTAAGTTAATTGAACTGCCTTTATAAAAACTCTGAAAGCACTTCTCAATCAAGTCACTCTACCAGCAGCAGAGTAAATAAACCCTGGTTTCGTACAGATTTGCCCAAGTAACTGGGTTTTTGATGTCGAGGAAGATGTGAGATCCAGCTGAAGGTTTTCTGCAGATAGGACGATTTCAGCACCTCTGCTAGGCATGCATTTTCTGGAGCTGAATAAGGCTGGAATGCAAGTTACAGGCTCTCTCTCTGCTGAGGTGTTGATATTCTCCTTCCTTAGCTTAACTAACGAATATCATCATGTTTAATGAAAATAATAATCTTTAAGGAAATTAGTCTATTGATTCAGAAATTACTGGTGTGAGAGAGCAAGCATGTAAGGATTACTTCTTTGGGAAACCTTAGCATAAAACGTTACAAGGCAGTGAAGGTCAGTATCAAGGTAATTATTTTTAGTGTGGTCTTTCATGAGAACTCTGGTTTCGGTCATTCTTTTATAATGTAAGGAAGTCAAAAATGATTAAGGCTGTTTGGGCTTGCTTTTTTTTGTACTAGGTTTCTGTTCTGGTCTTTTTCTTTGTAAATTGCCTTTAAAATGCATTGCTTTGCACACATCGGAAGCAGTAGCATACATCTGGATATGCTTTTACTGTGAAAACTGTGTGCTTACGCTCTTTTCATAAGGTTTAGCTATAGGTGAGACTCAGACCTGTGCAGCTGGATGTTTCAAAGAGCACATACTCTTCTGAGAGAGGGAGAGGATACAAGATGGAGATGTATATCTATAAAGATAAACAGAAAATTAAACACATAGAAAAGGAAGGAAGGGAAGCGAGAAAATCAGCTCATAAGGTGAAGGAAAAAATTTGTACTCATGGGATACAGTTACAGCAGTCTCTGAGGGTGGGTAACAGAAGGGGGGTACACCAAACAACTGTGGTGCTCAGAAAAAAGGACGTGTTAAGGCATCCATGCTTTAATATTTATTTATAGTTGTGTTTTTCTTAAAAAGCCAACAAAGGTGCAAGGAAAAGATTGTTCTGCTCTGTGCAGTGAGGACCCTTGAAGCCTAAAATGGCTTTTCTCTCTGTAAAGGTGACATCTGCACTTCTCCTTGCCTGTTGCTTTGGAGAGCTTTTTCCTTACCACTCTTGAGCATTTCCTGCTTTTTTTAGTATATACTCAGAGAACCATAACTGAAGTGTGCTACTGTATCAGTGACATATCGCTGCAAAACAAAGCCTATACCTCAAAGCCAAATCATACCTCCTAGAACACGTAGCTGTGGTTTGAAATCTGTGAAATGAAACATACAGCAAGGAGAGGAAAAGCTGAGGCAATACCATCTCCTGTTTTAAGTAAATTAGTTAGCATAGTGTGCGAGATGAGAAGGGAAGGCAAATTCTTCCCTTTTACACTGGAAACCTTCTAAAGAAGAACTTTATTTCAATTCACGCTGATAATTAACACTCCGTTTTGCTTGTTTGTTAGAAACTTATCTCCTCTCTCACGGAAATTTTGCTTCACTGGCTCCTTTAGGAAGAAGAATAGAAAACACTTTGCTTTTAGCTACAGTGTATTTGGAACAGCAACAATGATGCCACAAACCCTGCTTAAACATCAGTAATATGAATAACTAAAGTAATTCTTAACACTGCTAAAGTTAGTTGTCATGTAAAAGCCTAACATTAGCCAATTCCGAGTTCTCTATCAAGGAAAAAGGAAATACACAGCTTTGTGTGGGAAGAGCTTATCAAAACAACCTAGTTTACCTTGCAGCAGGGAAACCTGGCTAGATGTGGATTGTGTCAATCAACGCTAATGTTTCTACTTCTGAAGATTACGGGCAAAAAATGATAGTGCAGCACCTCATTCAAAATCTGCCTTCCCTTTCCTCTCTCTTCATTTGTACAAAGGGATCCTGTGATGCTGATGTATACTAAATTTACATCAGCCATTGGAGGCAGTGGTTCATGTTACTTGAATTTGTAACTTTAAGGGTTGTACTAATTAAGAATCTGGCCTTTGGGGTCGAAGTCTCAGCTTCCTTTCTCTGTGTCCTGGGTTCAGCAGTTGCAGTCAGTTTTTCTTCTCTTTAGTAGCTGTGTTT
>NDXB01010369.1:0-31478 GCA_002631895.1 Agapornis roseicollis
GGGGGGTTGGAACTGGATGATCTGAAGGTCCTTTCCAACCCTGACTATTCTATGATTCTATGAGGTAGGTAAGAGAGGGAACATGGAGGAGTGCAGTTACAGCCCCTGAGGAGGAGCCTCTGACCATGGGGGAGGGTTCCAGGCCAGGGGAAAGGGGACGAGAAGGAGGACAGCGTCCCAAGATGAATGAGCTTCACTGACAGCTCCTGCTGTGTGAAACGCCATGAAGAGCCATGGGGAGAGCACTGCCTGCTGCGGGGGGAGGGCCGGGCAGCCGCGGCTCCTTCCCGCCTCCCAGTGCTCACCTTTGCCCAGGCATCTTCGGGGCTTCTGCTTCTCATGGTTCCCACACAGAACCCGCATTTTCTGCTCTCTTTGCCCTGTGTCCATGGCAGGGCTGCAGGGTCTCCGGGAGCAGAGGCCCCGGCACAGACGTGGCCGGTTCCGGCCGCTTCAGCCCCTCCGGGAGCCGGAGGCGCCTCTGAGGAGAGGCGGTGATAAAGGACACAATGCCCCATGGCCGTGAGGAAAGAAGTGCTAGCACCAGCCCCGGGGTGCCCAGGAGGGAGCAGGGAGGTGGTTTAGGGGATTGGTTGTGACAGTCCTGGTTTGATCAGCAATAAATTGCATTGATTTTCCCTCAGACCAACACCGGTCACCCAGAAACGGGAAAAGACAACAAAGATTGCCCTCTGAAGTGTTGTCTGCATAAAGATAGTTGGAAACTGTTGGTGTAAGTGAACACCTCATCCCGTTTACGGCAGGAGCAAGCCCCCTCCTCTTTCCTTTACCTTTACAGATCTTTCACTATGTGACTCCATTTTGCTCAATAGTTCTGGCCCTTTTTAACTTGTCTAATCCTGTGTCTTTAGCGAGCTTTGTTTGTTATTGTAAACTCGCACGGTTCTATGCACATACCCACCCCTAGGACTGCTAAAGCCAACCCATCTCCGTGTTTATCACACAGCTGATCTTTGGGATGAAAGCGGATGGCCAGCACCCGCCAGCTGCCCCTCCGGCCGAGGGCAGCGCACGGCTGCTCAGTGCCAGCCCGAGGTGCTGCCTGCACAGTGGCCTTCACCCCTGCCTGTCCGACCGGGAGCTGCCGTGCGGGGTCAGTCCCTGGGGCATGCTCTGGAGCCGAGCCCTGCGGCAGAGCGAGTCCCGCTTGCCCCGCGCCCAGGCAGTGCCTCGCAGGCAGTCGCGGTTTCCAGACCTTTCCGCGGCTCCACGCGAGGCTCGGAAGGGCTAAATGGAGGCTTGCTGTTGTTTCAGAAGAAAGATAATCAGCTCACTTGTTAATGAGACGTATCTGTGCGGGAAGCGTGTGTGGGCCTGAGGAGCGGGGGAGAGCCGTGGACAGAGCCAAGTTTGTCCGCAGTTACCAGGAGTCTGCTCGAGACGTAAATGCATCCTTAGTACCAAGAGCTTAAAACGGTGTGGAGGCCTGAGCTCGTGTTGTCTTTTCGTTTTGTGGAGACCTTTACCTTCCAATGCTAACGCGATGCTTTGGCTTACGCAAAGCACTGCTGAAAAGGGAGAGAGAATGTCTTTTATCTCCTACTTTGTTGTTCTGTGGCCTCAACAAAGCCTCTAATAAAAGCCGTCTTGATATAATAATAAAGTCTGTTTTCCAAGCAAAGCTGTGTTTGGCCATAGTAATGTAAATTCGCAGTTCTCTTTCACCCTTCACAGATGAGGAGAAAAAAGGTTCTAAGATCTCCCCAAAGGAGAGATTTAACTGTAAAACAAAGCTCTAAGTATGACATTTAGCAGAGACTGTAAAGGCTGCAGTAATTAAAACAGACTAAAACATATGGTGCAGTCATGAGAGTCATTAATGTGATCTCCCAAATTGAACCTTTATATTTACTGAGAAGAAACAGGAAAATACAGCTATTCTCCTCAATCCTTTTCTCAGAAAAGAAGCCTTTGCTTTAGTCCTGGTGAATCAGGAATGGCACTCCCATTTTAATTCAGTTAATCCAGAGGAGAATCATTTTCTTGCATCTGCTAAGCAAGATATGAGCTACAGTTGTGATCTACTAATGCATATCTAATCCGATATGAGGGAAGGAAATGGTCATTAATGGCTTGTAATAGTTGGTTACTATTACAAGCTGATGGCAGCGCATGACAGTGCCATGCTTCAGCTGGACTAGTGTCAGATAATCAACACTTCAGTTGCACTCAGTGCACCTCTCTAGTCACAAAAAGCTAGGTTATATTTCAGTGATGTTGTAGATATAACATGGACCACAACAAAGCTTTTGTCAGCAGGCTCTTTGACAGGCTTCTAGTTGGAGATGTTGCAATGCTGTCAAATCCCAGAACAGCGGACCTGGAGATAGAAACAAAACAAAACCAAGCCCACAACAATAACAACTTGTGCAATCAGATAATTTATAGGAGCTGAAAGCCAAATCCTTAGATGGTGTAAATTAGCACATATACACTCACTTTCTCCATTCTGGGCTTAGTTCTCATTATTTCATCGTTTTTAAACTCTACTTTCCCACTTCAAGGTGCAGAGAGAAAGACTGTAAACGTAGAGCTAGCAGTCTGAAACTGTTTGGTGAAAATCTATGCTTGTTTAAAACCCATAAATGTCTTTTCCAAACATTCACATCTTTCACTGCTGTGTTTCAATTGGGTACACACAGCTTGGAAAAGTGTTCATTTCATTTAGATGAGCTCTGGGGCAGAAGCTGTTCCCTGGGAGGGTGCTGAGGCGCTGGCACAGGGTGCCCGGAGAAGCTGTGGCTGCCCCATCCCTGGCAGTGCTCAAGGCCAGGTTGGACACAGGGGCTTGGAGCAAGCTGCTCCAGTGGAAGGGGTCCCTGTCTGTGGCAGAAGAAAGAGGATAATTTCTCTGATACTAAAGTTCTTTCTGACTGCAACTATTTCTGGATTCCACAAACCCGACAATTGCGGTTTCACCCCAGTTGGAAATGGTGTGGCTTGCTTTTTTGGGAGACAAGATCTCAGATTAATTTGTGCAGATTGGGATACTAATTACTTTCAGGCTCAGCTTCCACCACGATGACAAGTCTTGTTTGTGACTCCCCAACTGTCTGCAGTCTCCAGTAATTGTAGCAGTCTGTAGGTATTCTCTCAAGTTGGGTTTGCTTCATTCATTTGAGAAAGAGCTTGAAGGCAAAAATACATTCTCTTCTACCAGATGCCTTATTTAGATGTGATTTACATAAGGGAAAAGAAGTGTGAGAAATATCAATATTTGCATTTTAAACATGATTCCAGGATGTCAGTCATGGTTCATTCATCTGCTTTTTCGCTCTTCAATAGATTTAGCTCACTTTTATTTGCCTACACAAGCATATGGGTCTCATTAGCTTAATGGTGTGCTTATTTATTCTTCATCCTTGCTGGCAGTTTTTAGCTGCAGTGGGGGGTTAGGTGAATTATGTTGATATTCAACATCGCCCTTATCATAACTAACCTGATTGGTAACTTATTGATCCTGGCCAAATACCCAAGGAAACCAGGTGATGATTATCTTGTGCTTCCTCTTTTTAGGTAAGTTGAGGTACCTTTCTGCTAAGCAGAGGCTTTGGAGAAGAAAGGCCATCAAGGAATTGTTTCCTGAAGCTGACTCAGGACTCATTGCCTCCAGGCATTCATGTTCCAAGTAGGCTGTCTTGGGTCCAGTGCTGCCACATTGAAACCAGGAACAAACGTTTTTCCTGCAACTGTCCTGCTTGAGCAACCAGGCAAAATGCTGGAGAGAAGCACCCTCCGGAGGTGCTGGTTTAACACAGGCATGTGTGCTGGTCACTGCCCCAGATGACACTGGGGTGGCACAGATGCCTCCCCAAAGCCCAGGGCAGCCTCCAGTGCAGAGACAGGGCGGTTATGATGTAGGTCCAATGGCCACGTCTAGCTTCGCATTCAGCTCCATGAGTTTTCCTTAGAAATAAATCCCTGCAGGGGGATTTATTTCTACTCCGCTGGCTGAGTTCAACAAAAGCATGACTTTAACTTGGGTAGTATCAGAATAACAGATATTTGACCTTTTCCCTGAAGGAAAGGAGGTACAGATATAGATATATAAAATTAAGAAAAGACTAAGCCAGCTCCTGGGACACAGAAAAAACTCTATGCTTAGATACGTTCAATAGCATCTGAGCCCCTCAGAGAGGAGTTGGGAAAGGAAGGAGTGCTGCTTGGAAAAGCTACTGAATAAAATGGAGTAGCTGTCTTTGCTAAGGAAGTACTGCAACAGCCATTTAACACTGCAAGCTGAGCTCACATGTTCTAGGCAATACGTGGGTAATTCACCACTTACCAAGCATTAGTGCTGCATTGAGCCCAGCAGCTCACAGCCACCGACCTGTTAGATAGCTGCAAAAGCACTCCGAGAACATCTCATTTTTCATGCTAATCCAACTGATAAATACAATGCAGCAGTTTTGACCTCCCTTGTAAGATGTTTACATTACTGCTTCCACTGCTATTTGTATTTCTCTGTTGGCTTTTCTTCCATCGCGGGTGATGACTGACTGATGCAGGCTCACAGGCTCGCTTCCAGCCCCACTTGGTGCCCGCTATCCCTCGCAGCTGCTTGGTGCCTGCCTGCTGTTGATGTCGTGCTTAGACTTCATAGTGAGTCCCTGTGGTGGTAACAACTTGAAAGCATTAACACCCACCTGACACGACGGAGACAAGGAAAATGGTGAAAAATAGAGCAGTTGAGTTTCCCAGCTTCCCGCGTGGTGCTGAGTAGCCTTCCGCCTCTTCAGGCTCCACACAGAAGTCTCTCACTTTCTGTTGTTCCATCTATGCTGACAGGGTTTAAATGTGAAGTAGGCTGTAGTGATGCAGAGCTTGTTTCAAAGCTCCCCTCAGCCCCCTGCCACTGGCACTTGCTAGCAAAGGAACAGTTTGGCTCGTGTACCCTCACTGCTCTTCCCAGAAAAGTAACTCCCCAGAGCTCACCTGCTCAAATTCCATCTTGCAGCCTGCCAAAAATATCTTCTTATTTAAAGTCTACCTTTTACATTATACACAAGAGCTTAATGTTTTGCAAGAACTACTTTGCATGATACAGAAATAACACATGAGAAGGATTAAACAGAAAATCATTTTTGTTTCAAGAAATCAGTTCCAGGGCAAGCTTCCAAATGCAGATATATTGTTTCCTTTCAAATGGCTGCTTATAGCCAGTAGGAACACCTACAATAATCCCACTAAAGTAGAAAAAAGGAGTAGAAAAAATAGCACTCTCCAGAATAAAGTCTTCTGTATGCAAGCGCAAGTGAAGCCGGTAAGTTTTTAAAGCACAATTCACTCTGCTGCAGAAGGAATGTCCCCAGGGCCCAGGGTTTGCATACTTTATCCAATCTGTCCTACTCCTTGCTCCCTCCTCCAAACCAGAGGCCCCATCAGTGCTGGGGGGTTGCAGTGAGCGTAGGGAGCTCACACCTGACCCCAGCTGAGCAGTCCTGTGGAACCCGGGGATGCTCAAGGGCAGTTTCTGTTTCGCTCAAGACGACGATGTAGAATTCTGATCATTTCCTCACAGGGATGTATGAGTTTGCAGAAATCAGTGGTTACATCCGCAGGGGATCCCAAAGGCAGAGGCCCTTCACTCTTCATAGGGGCAGAGCAGGAGGAGAGGCAGCTCCTGGCAGGACACACACACTGCAGAGTTCCTCCCAGCATCCTGGGTGGATAATTATCCGATTTCCCCTAACTGGGTACATGGCCCTGGCCATTTCTGTAGCCTTCCATGTCCATCTGAGGCTGAAATTAGAAAGGTGTCTACCTACAAAGCATCTAATAAGGGGTCATTAGTGGAGAAAGCAATGAAGTATTACACTAGTGCTACACAGAGATCTTAGAGAATGAGTTAGCTGCAGTAAGCCAGCTTGTCGCCCGAAATGTCACCCTGACAGCCAGGTCACCCCATGGAGATTAAGAGCAACATGGAAGGTTTGCAGAGTGATAAACAGGCAGAAGCAGTGTCTGGTCAGCTATTCCCACAGCTTGGACTGAACAAAAAGTGCCAACTGATGGGACTGTTGAACACGGCATGCCACCTCCTCCACTGCAAGCACAGACCTTCTGAGACTTATGTGCAGAGGCATGAGGCATGGGAACCCACGTGAGCTCAGACCAGCCGCTGCATGGGAGCTGTTCCTCTGCCATCTACCAATTCCACACTCCATCTTAATAGACGACCTTAAGATGCAGGGCATAGTATCATCTGCTCGGAAGAGTAACTTAATAAAGTAGTTGGTTGCTGACATGCTCCAGACTTTTTCCAATTATGAAGTGCTATGCACAACTATCAGCTTCACAGGAGCTGGGGCACAAGCAGTAAGACAGTAGGTAACATCATTATGTACCAATGTCAAGGAGAGGGAAAGCAGGGCTCGCTCGAGATCCTGTTTGTGCTCCCAGCACAGCAGTGATGAATGCTGTGGGAATGCCAGGGCAGCTCTAAGCCTGGAAAAGAGGAGATACCTTGTGGGAATGGCAGAAACAAAAAACAGAGCTCATGAATGCAGCTGCAGTCCCAATACCACTAGTCCTGAGGCTGCATCCTCTTCAGCCTCAGGCTTGCAGGCAAAGTTAGTAGTGCTTTTAGCTGTACGAGGAATGCTGAATAAAGCCTTAAATTGGTCTGCTGTGACAACAGAAAGTCCTACATAGGAGATGAGCTACATGAGCACTAACAATGAGGCATTGCAGGTCTGGTCTAATAAAACTTTACACACCACAATACATAACAGAAAATCCAAAGCTCTCCGGCTGAGCCCAGCAAACATTTCCTGCCTACCTTTATGCACTGGATCTGCTTGGCTGATGGTGCCTTCTGTGTTATGGTTTAAACCCAGCAAGCTGTTTTGTGTCTTTTTAACAGAACATGGCCTAATATTAAGAACTGTTCCCTTAATATTTTGAGAATTAATGATGCATGAGTAATGCAGCAGTCTGATCCAAGAAATGTTCCAGTATGCTTTCGTATTATCAAGTTTTTCCAGACACCTAATTTCACCAGCAACCCACAAACATTGGAGGTGACTAGTCACCAGCAGAAGAAGCAGTGGTTGTGGGTTTAGGAGCTGCAGCAGTGGAGGCTGCTCCTGTCCCTGCCAGGCTCACCGACAACACAGGGCAGGAGGTTGTGAAGGGGCATCCACAACACATGCACTCCCTGGAGGCTGTACAGCTTCTGAAACCCACTTCCACGACTTACCTGCATTCGTTTGGGATTTGCAAAGAGGCTTTTCCAATGCAGTCAGGCAGAAAGCTCTACACCGTTCTGCAGCAGTATCTCCAGGCACCAGCACACTGTGCCATGCAGCTCTTCCTGCAATGCCTGACAATCTACAGTCCTGCTTTCCTCTGCTTTGTCAAACCACAGGATTCCTATTAGCTAAAAGACTCCTCCTAATCAGCATTTTCTGAGCTTTTGGAACTCAAAGGATCAGATGTGGTTACTTAATGAATGGCGTGGTTCGTCTCACTTCTGCTTGTTGATGTTTTTAAGATAACACTCATTAGTCTGCCTCACCCACTGTTGTTTGTCAGCTGGGCCATCACCACGATGTTAACATGGTTGTCTTATGGTATATGTTGCATTACAATACATTCAACTCCCATAAAGCCTGAAGTTTCTTTCCATTACTGAGCATTGCTCAATTCTGTGGTGAGGACACCCGCAGCGTCTCTAGGACCTTGGAAGCATATTTCCTAAAGAATGGGTCGATTTGGGCCTTTCCAAATTCTTAGCAAGTTCCTGAGAGGTTTTTCATGCACCACTTCAAATGGACCTACCTGACTGTGCCCCGGAGGTGGCAGACACCAGGATGGGGCTGCACAGCCCCAGGTTGGCAGGGCCGGCTGCATGAAGCCCACACCACCGGGGCCCTTTGTGCTGCTCTTTGGTTCAGCTCCAATCTCCTGTGAGTGACCCCTTTCTTGCAGTGCAATTCCACTCTGCAGTTTGACATCAGGCCTGGTGGGGTTTCACAGCAAGCTGGAAATCCATGGGAAATGATAATATGTGCACAGTTCACAGGGGGAATTTTTCCTTTGCTTCTCAATTTATTGCTAAGACTACAAAACCGAATCTGGGATCTGACAGGCAAGCTGGATTCCTTCCTTGTCATACCCTAGCAATAAAGAGCTGTAGGAAAAACTCCCTTAACCCTGCTGCCTAATGAAAACCATGCAGAGCCCTGCCTCCTGAAGCTGTTTGCGCTCAGCAGTTGGGAGGGAGGAGAGGGCAGGGCAAGGGCAGGGAACCAGCAGTGACTGAGCTTGTACCTTCATTGAACTTGCACCTTCAAAAACTAGGCAGTGCTTCGAATAAACCCGAATATATTTAATACACTTTTTGTCAGCAGTGAAACCCAAAACCTATTTCTAGTTAATTAGATTGTTAATATTACTGTTAGGTTCTCCACAATTACTTAAACTGACTGGATAAAAGGGAAAAGCTTTAACGGAGCAAAATCAGAGGCTTGGCTCGATTCTCTTATTTCCCTGCTGTAGTCCAGTCTCACTTCCCAGCCTATGCACACTCCCCAGGGATTCTGTCTGTCACTGGCTGATCTGAAATGTTGGGTTTAGCTTCCTCTATTTCTACCCAAGTTCCCATAGTAAGTCTCAGCCATTTATCACCCTGAGCCTCAGCCTTCTCTTCTTGACTCTCCAGGCTGTCCCCACCTGATTGTAAGGCATTTGATACGTATAAACCTCTAGCAAGCCCTTACTATTTAACAAAGGTAAATGCTATGGCTCTGCTCCCACCTATGCCAACTGCCAGACTATCAAGGCAGTAAACAGGCAAATATTTTGCTTGGCAGCCCTGGTTGCAATAGGAACATTGTTTTGCAAACTGAGTTTAATGTCCAGAGCAATGAGTTGCTTTGTATAAAGCCCTACAAATTATACAGGAAAGTATGCTCCGTTTCCTGTACCTAGTATGGAAGAAAATTGCTATAAACCACATAAAATGTTAAATCAGTCTATCAGATGATGGCATTGCTCCTGTAAAGTGAGGGACACTGGTAGCTGCAGTTTGGGTATACACATGTGAAAATCGAAGCTCATTACATTCATGGAGATGAGAGTACTTGAAGGGAACCCCGATGTGCAGAACAGAATTCTCCTTTCCCTGTTATAAGGCACAGATGACAAACCAGTGAACAGTTGTATTTTAAAGACATGTGCCCAGAAAATACCGAAGCTGCTGTTGTAACCTTAACAAAAAGACACAACCATGTCAGTATTTCCCATAAATCCTTATGTGGTGTGAAAAATATATGTGGTTTATCCTGCTTCTGGAGCCCTACATGAAAAATTGCTCCATCTTTCTCCCAGAGCAGCTCCCTGTGCTGTTGTGCAATGGAAAGATATTTCAGCACAGTGTAAACTTGGAACTGCATTTCAAAAATGCTGGGGGTTTTTCTTCATGGTTAATGCTGCTGTTATGCAGAAAAGAATAATCTTTGCTTGTACCAAGTCCCTGTTGGCTTCACAGTCCAGAGACCCTTGCACAGGGAAGATGTGATGCGGTATTTGTATATTACACACACACACCCCCCTTTACCTTTCACTTAGAATTATGGAATCCCAGCTCGGTTTGTGCTGAAGGGCCCTTAAAGCTCCCCCAGTTCCAACCCCTGCCACGGGCAGGGCCCCCTTCCACTGGAGCAGCTTGCTCCAAGCCCCTGTGTCCAACCTGGCCTTGAGCACTGCCAGGGATGGGGCAGCCACAGCTTCTCTGGGCCATCACCCTGGGCCAGCGCCTCAGCACCCTCACAGCAGCTCCTGTGGGGAGGGAGATTCCAAGGCACAATCCTCCACCCAGCCCCATTACTGTAAGAATATTTCCTGCGTTACTGTAAATAGCAGTGGGTTTCCCAAGAGGCGGCAGTGGCCTTCTTGTCATTTGACCTAACCAGCCATAAAGAGTCAAAAAGCCAGTTTAGAGTTGAAGGCAGTTTAGAGAACAGATTAAAAACTCCTACTAAAACAAAAATACAGCATTTTTCATTCCTCCATATAAGGTGGTTTTTAACTGTTGTATTTGACCCGAATACTCACAAATTAAGCCCCAGACCATCAGCTGCCCTTTTCAAGTAACCAGCTCTCTGTGAGACCTGGGAAATCTGGCCGCTGCTTGGACCAAACCAGAGATATTTTTTGGTAAGGCAAAGAACAAGCTGATGGTACCTCATTCAACTCTATCATTCCCAGAGCTGCCTCCTGCAGCCCCATCCCAGCACTGTAACACTGGCTGTGTTCCTCACCCTGACATCTCTGTGCTCAACAAGAAGTGCTGCTCTGGGATCCCTTCAGTCCCCCATGAAGTTCACTTTCTCATTACCTGCAGACAATCCTTTTTTGCCCCTTACCTTATTCTCTTTGCTGCCTTCAGCAGAAGTACAAATGAAGCTTAATCCACACTGGCTCACTGGCCTGTGAGCCATCTGCCAGCATCCGGAGTGGGGAGCCAGTCCCTTTTGATCTCCTTTTCTTGCATTCAGGCTCCGGCCCTGTGCGGGGGGGGTAGGACCTCATTAGACCTGCAGCCTCTTGGGCTTCATTTTGCACCCACCGCTCAGCTCCTTAGGGAAATTCTGCATGACCGACTCAGCAGCACAAGCATTTTAAATGTGCTTCGGGCACACAGGGTGTTTGTCCCTGTGCCTCTCTGCAAAACTCTGGCTGGGCACACTTCTCTTCCCACAGTGTTCTTGCTGCAGGTTGAGTATATGGTGGCTGTCCTTGAAAGCTGGCCTCCATCCTGGGCAATACTAAAGGACACAGCCACCACTGTCACCACTGGCAGCTGAAGCAGCCTCTGGCACTAGCACAGCCATATAAATTACATGTGTTTCCTTACTTTGTTCCTGCAGCTAAAGGAAATGTTTTGTGGCTACAAAAGACTTGACTGAGGGTCCTTAGCCTTGGTTTTGCTTGTTTCTTCGTGTGCTGGATGGAGGCATCTGATGTCCAGGGGAATGAGGTAGACACAGAAGAAGTTTTACCAAGCAGCTGGTTCTGGAGCTGCTTAGGCTTCTGGAGACAGGAGAAAGCTGAGGCTTTGCATACGGCATGCTCTGAAGTTCTTCTTTATCACATTCCCATTCCCCACCAGCAGCACAGGCATTTCTGACACAGCAGTGGCCAACTGGCAGGCGCCTACAGAGATCAAAGCCTTCCCTGCAGCTCCATGGCTCTCCAGTGGACTGCTCGCTGCAGGTCAGGCCAGTGCTTTGTGCTGTGAATTGCGTGACCCTCATGAACCTGCTGAATCAGGACCAGAAACATGTTTGTCCCATCCTCGCATCTGTGAAGGCTACAAAGAGCAAGGCTATTTTTCGTTAATTGCAAACTATTCCTCTTGGCAAGCGCCTTCTCCTCCCACTTTTATTCACTTGGAAAGAATTATCAAGAGCCCATTTATTCCAGCACTACAATGAGGCTGAGAGTGTATCCCTAGTTTCTCTTCCAAATTCTCATACAAGCTATCAAATGTTGGCATGTAAAAACAACTAATCCAGCCTATCAGCCACTTGAAATCTGAGATAACTGTAATTTTAAAGATACCATGTAAGTGATGCTTAGTGGTCAGTCAAAACCAACCCCGTGCTTCAAAGAGAGAACTGCAAGGCCAGCTGTAACCAAGCATGGTGAGGAAAGCAGGCAAGCTCATCTTTTACTTACAGCAAGAGACTGTTTCTGTGAGCACAGCACAGCAATCACTGTGGGGACAGGGGTTTGGATGCTGGCTTCAGTTAGCCACATCTGGGGCTTTCCAGGTCACTCAGCTCTGTGTTTCATAGGTTGGTCCTGACATAAAGCTGCTACACCCTTCTGCATTAGCAGCTTCACGCTCCTCTTGCTTCCAAGCCCTGTTTTCCACCACACAGGACAAGATGGACAGGAACCCCGCAGCCGAGGAACACGGGGACCGTCTCAGAAGCACGGAAGCACTGTTCCATTGAGCGCTCTGTCCTGGTGCCCACATCTTCCTCCATAGCATTAAAAATCGAATGCTTCGGGTGCCTCTGGGATTTCCTGCAAGACAGAGTATAAAACATTCTGCTGATTGCTCCAGCCCAGACTTGAGAGCTCTGCAGCTTCCCAGCAGTGGCAGTGCTGACTTCTGATCAGTTTTCATCACAGCTCAAAGTGTTGGGCTGTGAATATGCTTCTGATATCAGGCTGTACCTTTCCCCTTCCCTTCATTTCATGCTACTTTGCCTTTTCACTTAACAATGGTAATTAGAAACTTAAACTACATGTTCCTTTCTAGTCATCCATTAAATACCTGGTTTGTCTTCAGTGAGAGTGGAAAGAGGCACAGCCATGTCCTTGTTGCCTGGGAAACCCCTCTGAGAGTTATCACCAGATTAACATGTCAGCAGGGTCCTCTTTGTGACATTACCCCTAAACAACTGAGGGCTACAGCAGCCCAATAGCCTCTGTGTGAAATTCCCACTTCTCAGGACCGAAGGTTACACCAAGCCCACAAGACAAGCCATATGCTTGCTGGAGAGGAGGGAGACAAGAGCAACTCTCAGAGGTCCATTTCATGTTATCATTACCTAAGCAATCCTCAGTCTAACCCCCCAAATCTCACAGGTGATTCCTTTTTCCCCCACCCTCTTTCACAAGATTGAAATCACAGCATGCAATATGGTTTGGGTACAGCAGACGCTGTGCCTCCTAAGCCTCCCCAGGCCTTAAGAAATGAGGCTATGACAGTTTCAGGGCACTCCATGCAGCTCAAGGGCCTTGTTTTATCTCATCTTTTTCTATTTCTTAATTTCTTTCACTTCTCAAGGTACTTTCACTCAATCAGTACAGGTGGCTGGGTGAGTGGCTTTTTCTCCCTCATCCACAAGTTATCTCTGGATCACAGGGCTCTTTGCTGAGCAGACACCACCTTCAGAACTTCCCTTCTCCCAGCAACTGGAGTTTAAGTTCTGATTCTGATTTGGTAAATTTGGGAGAAGCATTCCTATTTGAACTTATAAAAACCTGAGGGGGGGGAAAAAACCCCAAATGTAATAACTGACTGCACATTCCGAGCCCCTCATAAGGCACCCGGTAAATGTGGCCTCCCCAGGATAAGCAGATCATCCACTATAACCATCAGCTCCTTCAGGGTAGCTGGCTGCTCCTTTCACTGTCTGACCATTCGAACAGAAGCCTTTAAAAAGCAGTGACCCAGAATAAACACGTAACTGGAAATGCTGCCTGTTTATGAGCTGTCATTTGACATCCCCGAAACTCAAAATAACCTCTCTGTAAAATACCTATTGATTTTCTCACTGACTGCTAACATTGGCATAGTGGTAGAATTCATGTCTCATATGTAATATTATAGAAGCACAGAATCATAGAATGGTTTGGGTTGGAAAGGACCTTCAGATCATCCAGTTCCAACCCCCCTGCCATAAGCAGGGACACCTCACACTAAACCGTGCCACCCAAGGCTTCATCCAACCTGGCCTTGAACACTGCCAGGGAGGGAGCATTCACAGCTTCCCTGGCCAACCCATTCCAGTGCCTCAGCACCCTCACAGCAGAGAACTTCCTCCTTAGATCCAATCTAAACCTCTCCTGTTTAAGTTTGAACCCATTACCCCTTGTCCTGTCACTACAGTCCCTAAAGTTTGTTAAGTTATTAAAGTTTTATTAAGATCCATTAGAAAGAGCAAAAGCTTTCTGAATTTAAGACCATTGTAAATAGAATTTCCTCAGTTTGTTTGTTCATTGAATGATCAAAGCAATCTAAAGTGGAAATAACAAAATACTGTATAGAGTGTAATTACATGGAGAATATGTTAAAAATGTAATGCAAAATCTGTGCTACTACATGTGCCAAAACCACAGCACTACACTCTGGAAGAGCATATTGTGTACATGTGTACCAGTCCAACAGATCTCTGGGGACAAAAGCAGGGGACCAGCGCACAGGACAGTGTATCACCACTAGCCACTTCCTTTAGGAAACATTCCGTGTTCTTGTCAAGTTTTATGTTAAATATATTGTACCTAGAGGATGAGAAGGATGTAAGAGAAAAATCTGAACAATTAAGAAGTTCTGTATTTTCTTTTGCGTGAGTAGCTCATAAAATGCCTTCAAGGCCTCTCCTTCAATTTGTGCTGCAATGCTGGATGTCCATGCAGCTGACATCCCATACAGCCCCAGGTGCTGTCAGTGCTCCCAAGGCAGCGGTTACTGGACCAAAGTGGGTTTGACCTCCTGTGCTGATCCGTGCTGCTCCTGAGCTCGGCTCATCTGGCTGACCAACACTTGCCCCAGGGCACGGAGAAGCTGCACCATGCACCATCAACTGACCGCTCTCTGTGGCTGAAGAACAAGGTGCGCTGCAGCAGCGCCGGCACGAGCATGGGGCTGCTTCTGCTAAGCAGCCCATGGGAATTCACACAGAGCCCAGCTGGGCTGTGCAGCCAGATCTTGTGCAGCTACCGGGTAGATTTACAGAGGCAAGGTTCACCCAACACCTCCCAGTGAAACAGAAATGGATCTGTTGGAAAATACTGTGCAGGAAGCTACATTTTCCATGGCATTTGCTCAGACTTACAGAAGGCCAAGAGGGGTTTTTCCCCACCCAGGTTATTTTGACTGCTGAGGTAGCAGGGCTCCCAGGGAACCGCTGCAGCAACCAGCAGCAGGAAAACAGTCCTTGCATATGGAAAAACACCTTGCGGAAGACATTCATCTCATCTCTGTTCCTGCTGACTAAGGGTCCCCCATAGATACAGAAGAGGTTTTGCTCTTTAATTGGGCTATTACATCTTTTCAGTCATCTCCAACCATGTCACCTCATTAAACTGAACTTAGACTGTCCTGGAGGCATGTGGTTTTGGTTTGGATTAGAATGGTATTTGGCCCTTTTCTTTCTCACCTAACTTCACCATTGCATCCTGTGTACACTGCTGGTGAGTCCCATGTGCTTCCCAGTGGTGTGCTGCATCAGTTTGGAGTTTTAAGGCCCATATATCTTTGAAGTGGTTATGGTGCTATGCCTTCACCAAGAACAAAGACATTCTCATCCCTTGAATCATTGCACCGCTGAGGAATTTTGTCTACCAGATGGACTGCAAAGTGAAGTATTGCCACAGACGAGAAGTAATTTATGATTGCCATGAATTCCTGCCACCAACCACACTAACTGGCATTTATCAGGAATGTTCATCCAAGGAATGGATGAACAATTAGTCACAGGAATAAAAACAAGGGAGTAGACCCTTGAAATGGAAAGAGGATTATTACTGCTTACAAATCAAAATTATATTGGCTCCTTTTTAAGAGATTAGGTGGGGAATTTATAGGAGACGATGCCAAGAGCTCAAACATGAACCCACTTAACTGTGGGAAAAAATCGTAATGGGTCTATGTGCTTTGGTGGGTACTGTCAAACTACTGCTGCATGAGACGCTCTTCCAAGATTTAGGTGCTGAGGATGAATTGCCTTCAGCCCTTATCGCCAAATAGTCACTCGTTTCTACAGTTGTAGGGGGGAATTTCAGTGTAAGAGGAGGATGGAATCCAGCTCTGGGGCACACAAAGAAACAGCCCCGGCCTTCCCACGTGTCCAACAGCCCAAGTTCCCATGATCTTCCCTCAGGAAAGGACATGCTCAAGTTGTGCTGCACTTGAAAACACTTGAACATGGTCCCACGGAGCAAAGTGCTTATTGTAGCCCACTGAGCCCATGCAAAGCCAGTGTCAGTGTCCTTCCCTCTGCACCACCCAGGCTGCACCCCAGGGGCTCTGCAGAGCTGGGATCCAGGAACACGAGTTAGTCTGTCCCAACAGTTCTGGTCACTTCCCCAGGCTACACTTGGAGCATGGTGTTCCCGGGTTAAAAGATTAGATCTGTAAAACACTGATATGAGGGAAATATTCCCTGTGGGATTTAAAGAATTCCAGAGTCCTTCTCTGAACTATGGTTTTGATCATTTTGTTAATGGAATGCAGCTGCCTTAATGGAAAGGAATAGTCAAGAATTGTTTATTCAGTGACTGATGGGAGGAAGTGTCCCAAATAATATAGATGTATTCTGTGAAAATGAGCTATTAATGGAGGCATTTGTTCATAAGAAGTATGTTCCACAATGGTGGTGAAAATTGATCAAACATGTTACTAGCAATTATTCTTCCCCCATTTCTAATTTAGAGAGAAAATGTCCTTTAGCTATAGTTTCTATATGAAGTGCACGGGGAAATAATCATTCAGGTACCCGCTTCAAAAAGAGCTCAGCAGACTTCAGGGGCAACGGGTGCATCAGACAAGATGAATTAAACCCATTCTGGCTAAAAATGGCAACGTTCTCCTCGGGGGTTTTGCCACTTTCTAGTTATTTTGCATTATGAATTTGGAGTAATGCTTCCACAGAATGCCAAGGGGAATTGGACAGGAAATGAACGTAGTGGCTCCCCCCGGAGATCTTCGATGTTGCTAAGCCCATTTTTCCTTACCCAGAGTTAATGAGTAATGATCTCCTTGGCAATGGTTCCTGGAGTAGAGACTTGTACTTTGGTTCCTGTTAAATACAGAAAAATAAGAAGTGTCAGATAACGGAGGTATCGGGGGATTTAGCTAAAGAAACTTAGTGAGTAAATATCCTCCAATGCAATGAGTCATTTACTTGCTCCAAACTGCTAGGAATATTAATATAGCTAACTTCAACTTTAAAGAAAGTTTTATATACAAGTACCATTTATTCCTGATCATTCTAGAGATCCTTTGATATCTCTTCCACATCCAAAAGCAGCACCTCCTCCTCCCTACATCCAGGTCAGAAGACCAGGGATTTCTTGCATTCTTTCTTTCTCAAGTTGCGGGACAGCTTCTATCATAGGTGCTGCTCTGGTATTTCGTCACTGAATTCATTGGAGGGGCAAAGGTGAGTGCCGGAAGTCATTTTCCTGTTGCTCTTGTACTAAGGAGAAGCTGGCCTTGGGGACAAACTCACTTGGAGCAGGATTCCCTTGCAAAACCTGAACCACTGAGCTTGCGCTGAGCACCCGCTGAAGCTAACAGACCATTGATTCAATCCCACTCACTGTCTGCTGCAGGATGGGGCTGGCCTGGCTCCCAGACCAAGCTCCACTTTTCAGTCCTCGATGTGCAACACCTCAGTACTGGTGTTGTGCAGTCCAGGCTCTGAGCACCCCTGCTTACCTGAGCGCTCAGTGGCTTCAGGCAGGAGAGTGAAACCACAGCGCGTATCCTGATCTCAATCCTTCCAGTGCATTGCAATGGGACCAGAAGAGCACAACAGCCATTTCCAGGATCAGAGCAGTCTTTACTTTATAGGCTGGTCCCTAATATCCACCCCAAGGAGACACAGAATGACAGTTTTCTCTCCCAGAGTAGTTAAGACTGTCTTGCTCAGAGAATATTCTTCATCATGAGATGCCCCCAGCTAAATGCTAGTGCCAAATTAGATCCAAAGCTAATTTATTTTTGCTCCACATCTACCTCCAATAATCCCCTTTTCCCTGTAGCCACCCACTCCGGAAGAGCTGGAAGAGGCAGAAGAGGATGCTCAGGATCTTGTATGGTAGGGAACCAACCAATGTGCAACTTCACCATCACTGAGCATGAGAAGGGCTAAACGTATAAAATCCAAACAGTGTGAAAAGCAGGTTTGTGCCTGTGCTAATGCTGAGCTGTGTCCTTGCTGCCCCTCTAAGCACTGCAGGGCACCGCATGGCTCAGCACCCCTTGAGACCCATGTCAGCGTGGCTTGGCTCGGCACATCCCACCAACAACCAAACAAGCACTTTTCCATCAGTTTTCCACATGTGCTGCAACAGCAATAATATATAGAACAGAACAAACCTTATATGAGCTTTTGCATAGACTAGCAATGTGTGATCTAGCATCATCTTCCTATTTTATATGTATTAAAGGATGAGATATGCTAACCCCCTTTGAAATCCTTGCATTTTTAATGCACATTGTAAATAAGGTTAGTTGGGGTTTTTTTCAATGAACATTTAGAATTACTGCTGCCATAAGAAAATTCTATTTACCAGTCCCATTTCTACACCCTTAAAGGCACCTTACTGAGAATGGTCAGTTCCAACAGGGACTGCAGCAGCAGCAAGTCCCAGAAAACACCAAGGGAATTAAAGTTCAAGTCAAGAATACAAAAATAAAACCCATTCGCCGTTTAAAATGGACATCCAGATCTGAAAAACTGATCTTACACACCTGGAATTGGACTTCCATCATCAGTGTCACAGGGAGACCATTCACTCACATTCATTTCTGCCCATGGCCATGCACAGAGCCAGGCACCAGTCCCTGGGGTCTTTGAGGGATCCAGCTGGTTTGTGGTGGCTTTCATGGAGAATGGTTACTATGGCCTGGGGCTTCTCAGAGCTGAAACTAGAAGCACCAGAAGCTGTTTCCTAATATTCCTCTTGCATGGATTATAACTGAGTTTTTCCACATTCAGGGTTGGGTTTTGCTTATTCTCTCTCCTTTTTTAAACATTATTCTATAGCTGCACTTTGATTTACTTTAATAACTACCGAATGTAAACTCCTTCCAATCTGGTCTATGTCCACATACCCCTCTAATTAAACCTTCCAAGAACCACTTATGCCAGAACTGGTTCTTGAATCACTTCAAGGTAAAATTATCTTATAAAGAAGGCAAAAAGCACATCTCCATCCTGCAAAGCCTTCAGATTAGCTGCGCCATGCTGGGCTCTGTCACCTGGATCTGTGGGAGGAGCCTGGCAGGGTTAGCCCAAAGAGGTGATAGTCTAGAAAATGAGTTGCAAGTGGAGGAGAGGAGGGGGCAGAGACTCCAAGCTGTGCTTTAAGCCCTTGCTGTCAGACCACATCCCTCCTCGGGGGACTCCCCACCGCCCCACATGATGGAGTCCCCCCAGACAGGGCTGAGCTCTCCATCTTGCTGTTCAATATTGGACCCTGAAGAAATGGCTTCACCTCTTTGGGCTCTGCTTTCCCTCCTGAGGGTACCCCATGCCTGCTGTGAGTACATCTGGAGGGGAGCAGGGCACAGAGGATGAAGAAAGAGCAAAGGCAAACAGTGCATAGTGAATGCTCTTGAGCAAGCCCACGCCACCTTTCTGTAGGGTGCCAAAAACCAAACATGGTTTAAGTTCAGCTGTCCCTCTAACATGGCTGTATCTGTAAATTCAGCCCTCTAATCACAAAGAGCAAGAGCAAGGAGATCAATCCATCCAGCCCACTGGGCATTGCCCCATATTTGATAAGCTCTGATTGGCGTCATTAAGTCCAGGTTTCTGTTTGGAGACTTCAGTCTCCTCCTCAAATGAAAAGCAAACTCACATGAAAAGGTAAATGTACAGAAGGATCTCGCTTACCCTGAGGTCTCTGGTGGGTGCCGAGCTCTGGATAATTCCAAGGACAGTTCTCCTCTGCCGTCTGCATCCGGCCTTCCTTTGCCTGGGCCCAGACCAGGGAATCATCACCTCTGTGGTAACTGCAGAGAACGCTCTGAACTTGCGCAATGTTCCTGCTCTTGCTCAGGCTCCCTTGCAAAGATCAGCAGGCTCAGAACCCAGGCGGTGACTTTGGCGAGGGCAAGGTGAGGCTGGCAGAGCTCAACCAGAGGTGGGAGACAAATCCAACTGGAATGACTCCCTCGAGGGAGCTCCAGCACGTGACTGCGGCGGTGTCAAACCACAGCGTGCCCCTCCTCCTGCAAGAACGCTTGTCACTGGAAAAGACAGCTTGTTTCTGGAGCACTTCAGGAAGGCCATGGGCAGGGAGCCACTCCACCAAAGCTGGGGTCTCCCTGCAGCATGGGGACCTGCCTTCCCCAGCACAGGGCTGGCTGCTGCTCAGGCCTGTCGAGAGAGGAGCCCAACTAAGCCTCCTCCGCCAGTTTATTCTACAGGAGCTGCCCATCAGCAGTCACTTCACACCTGATGGAGTAATCCCTGGGAGGTTAATTGGGGATGCATGGATCACTTCATTAGGGTGTTTATTTCTGCCATCACCATCCTTTGCTAAAGCAGCCTAGAGAATGAGAAGACTGAAGGCACAGGAAGTGCTCTTAACTAGATACACATCTGAATGTGGATCATTCCTCTTGGTTCGGGTGAAAACAGAGGCATTTCAGGTTATATTTGCATCCTGTAATGGTTCCTTCAACACTTACACAGACAAGGGCAGCAAATGGAGACTTTGATAAAAGCAGCAATTACATAGAAGTGATGTTGGAAAGCAAGAGGTAGGAAAGTACAGGTGAAAGCAGAGAGTTCATATGATGTATAATTATTGTACTGTTTAATTGATATACTGCAGGACGTGGTTCCGATGGTATGGGGGAAAAGGAATAATGATCAGTTAACTCATTATTAATGCTTATTTTCTTTTGCAGAATTGCCAGAGGGTTGAGTTAATTATTAAGCATGACAGTTGGGCTTTAATGTATCAGCTATAGATTCCAGTCACAGCAGTCTAGTTCAATAATTGGGTCTCTTTCTGCTTCGTTTTGACTAATAGCATACTTACAGCAATTATTAACATTCATCATCGCACAGAAATAGGCCATTTGAAACCTCACCAAACATGGCAGCACAGCAGACCTCGGCTTGTTATTTAGTGCTGAATTCAAAGCAGTTACTTGGAAAACACTGAGCAGCTTCTCTGGTAACTTCTGAACAGTCACAGCAGAACATGGATGTCCAGTGGAAGGCAGTGGTGCCTCAGGTGAGGTATCAACAGAACAGGCTGCATTCAGGTTGCACAGGAGAATGCAAATTCACACAGTTCCTCAGCTACAGGTAGTTCGGTCATGGAATGTGGTGTTTAAACACTCTATCATCAGACTTTGAGAGTCCCCTTTCTAATGGCTGTAGGTGCAAATGGACACAGCTTCTGCCATGAAGAAATTGAATTAATGGAGCTCCTGAGGGAGGCCACAGGAGGCCATGGGGATGCTGCGAGGGCTGGAGCAGCTCTGCTCTGGAGCCAGGCTGAGAGAGCTGGGCTGGGGCAGCCTGGGGGAGAGAAGGCTCCTCAAGGGGAGACCTGAGAGCAGCTCCAGGGCCTAAAGGGGCTGCAGGGAACCTGGAGAGGGGCTTGGGACAAGGGCCTGTAGGGACAGGACAAGGGGAATGGCTTGAACCTGCCCGAACAGGGGAGACTGAGCTGAGCTCTGAGGCAGAAGCTGTTCCCTGTGAGGGTGCTGAGGCGCTGGCCCAGGGTGATGGCCCAGAGAAGCTGTGGCTGCCCCATCCCTGGCAGTGCTCAAGGCCAGGTTGGACACAGGGGCTTGGAGCAAGCTGCTCCAGTGGAAGGGGTCCCTGTCTGTGCAGGGGTTGGAGCTGGAGGAGCTGTAAGGGCCCTTCCAACACAAACCAGGCTGGGATTCTATGATAATGATGAAATCCTCATTGCCAGTCTTGCAGCCTCTTTAAAGAAGTAGTTTAACTTCCTACAGGAGCAGAGCCCTGCATAAGCGTACTAGATGCAAGAGCTACAGGTATCAATGCAGTCAGCAGAAATCCTGCACCCCCCCCATGCTATAGAGGGAGGGGCCTTACACCACGACTGACAGGTAAGCAAGCTTTTGAGTGGTGAAAGCCATGATTAGTTATAAAAATACAAAACGAAACCAGAAAACTTGAGCAGAGCCAGGCTACAGCCGCTGGAGAGGGGCTGAAAGGACCGCAAGCTGCTGGCTCCCCATCCCTCATGAGTCCACCAAAGGGATGGAGCCGAGGTTTTGAACAGCCACATGGTATGGTGAAGGCAGTAAAACCATTATAGACCTGAAATCTGTTCACGAGTAAAAACAAGGTCAAAATAATCAAGTTGCTGCTAACACGGAGGCTGGTAAATGCCTCACTATTATAACAGGCTGCATAAATGTGTGCTTAAACATGACCCACATACACCATCACCTCTTGTGCCCATCACTTGGGCTCTGTTCAGGCAATAGTCCTCGAAACAAGTTGCTCCTGCTGCCGAGGCGGAGCTGGGAAAGCTGTGGCTGTGCTCTGGTTGCAGCCAGCATGGATAAATGGATCACCAGAGGCCCATAGAAAGAGCAGGGAGAAAAACTGGGTTTGCACCTTGAAGATGAAAAGGGAGCAGTTTGTACCTGAACAGCACTTTCACCCCCTAGCTTATCTAAAAGTGAAAGCAGGAAAGGCTCAGTAATGAAACATCCCTCAGATTAATATTCGAGCAAAGCTAAAGGCTGGAAGGTAACAAGGCTTACCCCACAGATCAGTCAGTGGCACTGATCACAACACTGATCACTGATCACATCACAGCCAAACTCATCCTCCAGCCATTAAAGAGTCAGCAGAAGAAGACCATGGGAGGGAGAAAACACCAGTTTGTTACAAGATTTGCTCGGAATGAAAGCCCCAAGGAGCACCATGCATCCACACACGGTGCTCCATCATTCCATGCTGTTGTTAAGAACCTTGCTCTATGTGCTCAGATGCTGCAGAGCCTATCATTTGGCTGAGTAGGTTGAGGCTTGGAACACCAGAGAACCCCACAAAAGGAGTGGAAATGAGGCTGTAATTGCTGGTTTGCATAATTAGCTGCTTAAATGATCACCTCTACATAACCAGCTGAGCCACTCCACGTGGGGAGTAGAGCCAAGCAGAGCAGAGCACACTGCACACACACAGTACACACCTGCACAGTGCGTATCTAATGCTGTAGGTGCATATTGAAACACAATAGATTTGTATTTTAAAATAGGTTTAGCAAATGGTGACCCAAGACACTGCATTATACAGAACACACAGACTGCTAGCATGAGAGGAAGCCTGAGCTAAAGAGCAAATACTTGTAATACCACAGGACATATGTAAAGGATTATTCTTTCCCCATGTGGAGTGACTTAGGTAAACAAGTCGTAGAAACCGCAGTAAAAGATGCAAAGCCTGTTTCAAACACAACTGTTCTCAAATGCAGTGTTCTGTGCCAATATGGGCGTGAGAACACAGTTCAGACGATGTTGTGGCAAGAGTTAAACATTTCCCATAGCAAGGAGCTCTCTGGAGGTGTACTAAAATACACATGGTTCTAGGTGAGGCAAACCTACACGTGGCATCCTCTTGGTTTTGTCCCAGGTTTGGACAGTAGCTTTCAACTATGTGTTAAACCTGGCTCATCTGCCCTATGAGCCTTCACTCAAGAATCACACCAGTCACCTCACGTGAAGGCTTCGTGTGATCTCTGAGACCCCTGGGTACCCTGTAGGGTTTTTGGATGGTTGGGGTTTGGGGTTTTCCTGACACTCCAGTGTGAAGGACTGCAATATATCCCACCCTGCAACAGCGTCCTGCAGCACTACCCACCCGCTTGACTTGCCAGTTGCTCTTGCACAGGCAAAGAAAGGGCTTCACGGGAGCTGCTCCTTGGACTCCTTCATCTTCTCCCACCGGCACTGAGGGCAAGGCAGGCTCGCTGCAGTGCTCACAGCGTGTGAGCAGAACTGCCCAAGGCCTCTTCATGCCGTTTCCCTAACACATCCCCCTCACAAGTGCTATTTGTTTCATGTAGGTGTCGTGAAGAAAAAAACAATCTGAACCTGAAGCAGCTGCCATAACATTCCCAGTGTCTCTGTTTCAGCTTTTTAGACTACTCATTCCACTGCAGTAAGCAGCGTTCAGACAATACCAGCAGTGCAGCTCAGTTACCTGGTGCGCAGCAGATGCTGCTTTGGCGTTTGCAGTGATGGAGTGAGTAAGCTCAGACATGGCTGTAGCAAACCCAGAGTGCTCTGCACCGGCGCAGCAGTGCAGAGACAGCACAGACCCACCTGCCCACGTGTGCTCTGCATCGTGAGGAGCTTCTGCTCCTCTTCTGGCCATGCACAGTCACATGGATACGAGCACGGAGACGTGCCAGGAGTGAACAGGATTAATAGCCCTTGGCTGAGCATCACCAGATGACATCCGCATCTCTGCTCAAAGCTCTGTCCGCACCCAGAGCATGAAACAGGAGCATGTGCTTCAAGCCCCACCAAAGCACTTGCTGGCACCGGCGTCTCTCTCTCATGGGGTGTTTGCACCCCCTGTGCAGTTTTCTGTTTGTTGATTAAAAATAACAGGAATAAATCATAAATGATTCCTGAATCCAGTGCAGCAGTTTCACACCTCCCCATTCTAATCAACAGGAGCAATTAGACAGTTATAAATCGCATTTGTGAAGTGTCCATCTTACCTAACACCTGACTTCTAAACAATCTCTGCAGATGCTCCTTGTCTTTCATACTAAAACATAAATGAATGGAAATGATTACACCCGAGGCCGCACTGCTGCTGGTGGTGTCTGTCTGTGTTACTGTCTGGTTTTCACCACTCATTAGAACATTAGGGAAGCAATGCGGGACAGCCTCGAAGACCCATGGAGGTTTTAAACCCCCACATGTTTTGTTCATGTTTCAGACCCGGGCTCCATTTCCTGGTCTCACCCTAGAGACTACGTATGTGAAAGACCAAAAACATAACTATTTCACTCTCGCTGTGCCGGGACATCCAGTTCCTCCACAGCCACTGCTCTCTCCAGGAATATCATTGCAGTGCACCAAATGCCAGAGTTCTCATTTCATTGGTCATGGTTTTAGCTAAGCTAGAAACTTGTCCTTCTGCATCACCCTTTTGGACATAATACCCGTTTATGTGTGGTTTTGTGGAGTGATCAACCTATGCAGCACAGAGATACCCAGAAGAAATAAGTGTAGATATAGAATTGAAGCTGCTGGTTTGCTCATGTGGGTATTCTGAATCAATCATTGCAGAACATCAAGCAAGCATTGCTTGTGCAATAGAAACAATAATAGTCTCTATTTAAAGGCATATTTGTTGTTTTCTAGGACAATTTTGGAATCGAAGGTGTTTTCTCAGCACCTCATCTTCGCAGACGCTGCAATGCACACTGGCTGCCGAACGCCACCTTTACATGAGCTACTGACTGGTTAGCCAAAACCTCTTTCTTTCAACCAACTCAACCTTAGCTACGACTCTGCACATTCAGAAACCATCTGATGATGGAAGGCTTTATCCCCTTAATAACAATAATGCAAGATAGTAGCAGACGCAGTTTTACACTTGAATTAAAACCTGGTCCCCAGCGATGCTCCAGAGTTACCCAAGGGTTCAGAAAAGTCCCAGCTCCCTCAAACACAAGTGCTCCAGCCCAGGACATTTCATTTCATGGCCCGAGGCAGCAAACCACCACTGCTACAAGGCTCTGATGCCAGCGGTCCACGCTCCAAACACAGCAGATACTCTCTTCTCTTGCTACTGCTTTTCTTTGGCAGGGGTGGAGGAGTGGGAGATTCAACTATTGAGCTCACCTGGGGCTGATCAGCATCTAGGAAACGGGGCTTGTTGTCTCTGTAGGGTCCCAGCCAGGTCCTGTCCGCGCCAGGGATGTCACCTCCTGTACACACACCTCATAAAAGCATTAGAAACCGTGGGCATGCCCCTGGTGTGTTTGCATTACTGTGGGGTTATGTCAGTGCTTCCATCGTAAAACCATTTCAGCAGGTTGTAAGTCAGGTGTAAAAACCCTCTTTGGGCTGAAACTTGGCACGTGCACACGTGCAAACAGACACACGCAGAATGATTCCTGGAAATGGGAGAACTGGGGAGAGATTTGCATTTCTTCCGGATCCTGAGCAGGAGCAAAGCATTTTCTGTGGGGAATTCCCATGGGGAGAGGCTGCACTGCTCCTGCAAGGGCTGTGGGGAAGGCAAGGACTGCTGCAGGTGTGACAGAGACAGAACTGCCCTGCACTGCCACTCGCAGCCCCATCCCTCCTACCTCCCAGCTCTGCAAATGAAAAGGGAAAGGTGGTTTGTTCATCTTGATGTCAAGGCCCCTCAGGTGAGGGATACACGCTTTCCAAGCTCAGTCTAAAAGTGTATATGGACTCTGCTGCACGCATTGCAGTCCCCTGGTGCAACAGGAAACCTGGAGAGGGGCTTGGGCCAAGGGCCTGTAGGGACAGGACAAGGGGAATGGCTTGAACCTGCCTGAACAGGGGAGGCTGAGCTGAGCTCTGAGGCAGAAGCTGTTCCCTGTGAGGGTGCTGAGGCGCTGGCCCAGGGTGATGGCCCAGAGAAGCTGTGGCTGCCCCATCCCTGGCAGTGCTCAAGGCCAGGTTGGACACAGGGGCTTGGAGCAAGGGGTCCCTGCCCGTGGCAGGGGTTGGAGCTGGAGGGCCCTTCAACATGAACAATTCCATGTTCTCTTGGAAGCCCACGGGGACAAAGCCAAGCCTCGGAACAAGCTTCAGGGTAGTTTGGATGCACCTGAATGTTGCTGCAAACTGCAGAGGAGACATGCCCTTTTATAACCAAGACCTTCCTTGGACTCAGCTACAAAGCTTGCAAACCCCACTGCTATCAGAGGACCCTCCTACAGGGCCCTCCAATTTCAGCACTAGTAGTGAAAGGAGAAATCATGCAACTCAAAGCTACATCCAACAGTGTTTGTATGGGACATTCAGAGGGACCAGGGGAGGAGTTTTTAGGAGCATAAAGGAAAAGGAACCCTCTTGCTATCTACGGAATCTTCACCCAGCTGTGAACCAGTTCCTCATTTCAGACCTTGAGGCCTCCTACCAGAAGAGAGCAGGGCAGGGACCGACTGTGGCTGCAGCATCCTTTGGCTCATTTGCAGCTGAAGGTGTTTAGCATACTTGACCTTTTGTAATGCAACAAGTACACTTCACACTTACTTCACAGCTACAAGTCCACTAATAAACCAGGCCAAACATAAAGCAGCCATTTGCTGTGACATTTTGCTCCCTCAATAACACAATGCTCCACCTTTATGTCAGTTTTGTTGTAGTTTGCTGGGTCAAAAATCCACGTCTAGCCCATGGGAGGTGAGTCATTTCCCCACAAGCTTCCACTCCTGCTGCAGCTGCAGCCCTCCTAGAGCCTGGATGATGAACATACATTAAGAAGAAACATACAGAAAGAGCTATAATAATATATTACTGTATCATCTGGTGATAAAAAAGGGAACACGGTTGACAATAAGGGTATTCTTATTCAATCTCATGCAACCATATTCGGTGATAGTCGTGGTTTGAACATTAGTACTCATCATCCCAAGTAGGAATTATCTGACTTTCTGGTTACACACACCACATGAGCCCAGGAGCCCATTACAGCTCCATCTTTCCATGGCACACACAGCACCAGCTCTCAGGGACTGAGCAGACCCTGAGCACAGGGTGATCCCAACTAAAAACTTCCACAGGATAAATTATTAGGAGTATCATTCCAGCCGGAACGCTGATGGTTATCATGAGATAATCATCACACATCTGCATTTATAAGACATAGGGCATAGTCTGGTGCTTTCCAGTCCCGAGTGACATGATCTCATAACCACACACCCCTGGAGCTGTACCGTGGCTGCTAACGGAGTGCTTTATGGCGGGGGAAGGATGCTTTTCTCTGCTGGAAGGACATGGAATTGGCAGCTCATTGCTGTAGTTTACACAAAGCTGTTTCTTGTAAACAGATTTATTTTCCTTCAGTGGCAGGCACCCAGGAGACTCACCCCACAGCACTGGAACAGAGAGCATCTTCTTGCAGCGCAGCACCAGGGGAAGCACGGCCCTTCCGGCACGGGCAGACTGCTCCCATGGTGATTGTTTAAATGAAGAGGTGTAGGGAATATGTAAGGTTAGATAAGGTCAGGAGATTCTTCTGCTGTATGAATGAACTCCCCACTGTTTGTGTTGCTGTGGTTCCAGGCATCCAGGCTCCTGCTGGGCTAATAATCCTTCCCAAACGGAGCTGGTGCCATGTTACTCATTCCCTGGGTCTGTCTATGACTATTTGGCTATTCCTCAGGAGCTATGGCTCTAGCCCAGCCCTCTGCTTTCTAATCAGTAGCAAGCAAGATTAAAATGTCCCTTATCACCCATGCAGAGAGATCTGCTGATACCGACCCACTCTCACCATGGAAAACACCCATACCCAGAACATAGAATCACAGAATAGTTCGGGTTGGAAAGGACCTTCACATCATCCGGTTCCAACCCCCCTGCCATAAGCAGGGACACCTCACACTAAACTATGTCACACAAGGCTTTGTCCAACCTGGCCTTGAACACTGCTAGGGATGGAGCACTCACAACCTCCCTGGCCAACCCATTCCAGTGCCTCAGCACCCTCACAGCAAAGAATTTCTTCCTTAGATCCAATCTAAACCTCCCCTAACCTCTAACCCTAACCCACTACNCACAACCTCCCTGGCCAACCCATTCCAGTGCCTCAGCACCCTCACAGCAAAGAATTTCTTCCTTAGATCCAATCTAAACCTCCCCTAACCTCTAACCCTAACCCACTACAGTCCCTAATGAAGAGTCCCTTCCCCTGTAGGCCCCCCTTCAGATACTGGAAGGCTGCTCTGAGGTCTCCACGCAGCCTTTTCCTCCCCAGGCTGAACAGCCCCAACTTTCCCAGCCTGTCTTCATATGGGAGATGCTCCAGTTCCATGAGCATCCTCGTGGCCTCCTCTGGACTTGTTCCAACAGCTCCATGTCCTTTTGATGTTGAGGACCCCAGAACTGCAAGGCCATGGTTGGTGCATGCTGCGCATGTCACCCCCGAGGGACAGCAGGAGAGCTCTGCTCAGCCCCAGCCCCCCCGGACTCCCACCACCTCAGGTGGACATGGGGCCTGTCTACACCCAGCCTGCCCCACTGCTTCTCCCCGGGCAGCATGGACAGTGCCCATCTGCAGCCGAGGCGGCAATGGAGCTTGCACAGGTGAACTTCAGCTCGCTCTGGTCCCACCAGCTTGGGGTCCAGGAACAGCGCAACCCTGATTGCAAACCCTGCTGGAAACCTGCAGGTCGTTTTCCATACTAACCTCCACCTGTCCTGCGCTGCTCATGGTACCTGTGCTGGGTGAACCCAGCCATGCAGATAGATGCCCTTTGAGCTGAGATGAACTTTTGGGGCTGGCTGCTTAATGGCAAGGAGGTGTCAAACTGGTGAGTTACTGGTGGCCTCCGCCTGCCCCGCCACAATCCAGGGGAAGCACTGTGGTCTCCTTCCCCAGTCATAGAACCCCAGACTGGATTGGGTTACAAGGGAGTTTAAAAGCTCCTCCAGCTCCAACCCCTGCCACAGGCAGGGATCCCTTCCACTGGAGCAGCTTGCTCCAAGCCCCTGTGTCCAACCTGGCCTTGAGCTCTTAAACCTTCACACCTGTTCCATTCCTTCTACATGCTGGGAGATGCACTGAAAGGTGGAGGTGGAGAAAATGGTGGCAAGTGGACCAAGCCATTTATACAGGAGAGAAACAAGGGCAGTACTTACCTGCTGGGGTTTCTGCACTCCTGGTTTTGCTCCACTTCCTGCTCCAGCAGCTGAGGCAGTGCTGTAAAGGCTGCCCGACCCCTTTTCCTTTGTCCCATGCAGAGCTTCTACAAGCTCCTGGGAGAAGAAAGGAGAGCTTTGCCCCGGCTCCAGCCGCCTGATCCTCTCCTCTCACAGCACAATCCTCACAGTGAGATTCTTCCTCCAAGAAACCCTGCAGCCCCCTCACTGCAAGGGCTTCCCACAGCATCTCCTGCTGCCCCTGGCCCAGCCACACACCAGCATTCCCGGTGTCCCTGGGGATGGAGCTGCCCCCTTTTGCACTCTGCTGGGACTCCATTCTACTCTCATTCCCACCGCAGGAGGTGGCAGCTGCTGCATGCCCAGTGCCCACAGAAGGGCCCAGCACCTCCTCCAGCACTTGCTCGCGTGTCAGAAGTGTTGGATGAACAGAGACTCTGGGGAGAGGAATCCCCTCTGATACAATGAAGGGATTTATGATGATGTGAAACGAAAAGGCAAATTTAAGAGAAATCTGCCTTTTAGGAAAAAAAACCCTGCAGTGGACACGC
Source organism: Agapornis roseicollis (assembly GCA_002631895.1). Lineage (NCBI taxonomy): Eukaryota > Metazoa > Chordata > Aves > Psittaciformes > Psittacidae > Agapornis > Agapornis roseicollis. Next base: position 29,932 of record NDXB01010369.1, read on the forward strand.
TATTTTTTATCACAAGGCCAAATTATTTCAAGCAACATCTGGTTACTTCTTGTATCAGAGTTGTTTACTATAGGCAAGAGGAGGAAGAGAGAGGAACACACAAAAGCGTATTGCCTAGGATGTTCCACTCCATGGGTGGCTGCTCGGTACAGTCACTACACACCAGAGGACAAGCACACAAACAGTGGCATAGCATGGCTAAAAGAGCCCCATTCCAGACCCCCAGGACACACACACACACACCCCCCCCCGAACCTATTTTCTGCAGCTGCAATAATACACCAGCCTTTGAGAACCAAATCCTCACAGTGGGCATGGTTTTTCTCCTACGTTTCCAAATAAAAATCAAACATAAGGACTAAAAACTCAGCCCGTCTCCACTGGTGAATGGCAGCATGAGAACATCAGCAATGGCTTAAGTGAAAATCTTTCTGGTGCACTGAATTAGGCTTTTCCTGGAGTGGAGCAAGAACCTTTGTGCTTGAACAACTCATGTTCCAGTTAATCCATGGGCTATGGGGAGAAGTGGCCTTTTTTCTGGTTTTAATCCTTACTCAGTTTTTCACTTAAGTTTTCCATACCCTGTAATTGCCAAACACACTGTAAGACCCTGGTAGCACTTAAATGACTCATTCTGAGAGCAGAAGGTGTGAGACTGAAGCATCAGTTTATTGCACGACTTACCCTATAACAGTGAGTACAGCTGGCTCCTCCCCACCCTGCACCCCCCCCCCACCTGTCATGAGCATCCTTCAGAGCATGCAGCCCTCACCCTGCCCCTTTCCTGGGCCAGGGCTGCAGTGGTCTTGGCAGCACCACCACACATCCTCATGGGCTTCAAAAAGAAACCTTGGTGCAAAGGCAAAGGAGACACTACAAAGGGAGATGCACAGCAGGTAACGGGAGATGCAAAGAGGATAACAAGCCACACGGAGAAGATCCGTTACAATGACGTACAACAGTGTTCAAGGCCATGCATTCACCCGCAAAGAGGGGCTCCAGCTGCGCACCTGCTGCTCCCCTGGCCCTTGGGAACTACGGGAAAGGCAAACTCTGGTGCACTCCAAGGTGTGGAGAGGCATATCCCTCCCCCCCCATCCTGTGCACCTCTGGCCAAAGCACATCCAAGAATCATAGAATCCCAGCCTGGTTTGTGTTGGAAGGGCCCTTAAAGCTCATCCAGCTCAAATCCCTGCCACAGGCAGGGACCCCTTCCACTGGAGCAGCTTGCTCCAAGCCCCTGCGTCCAAAATGGCCTTGAGCACTGCCAGGGATGGGGCAGCCACAGCTTCTCTGGGGTTGGAACAAGTTGAATTTTAAGGTCCCTTCCAACCAAAACCAGTCTGGGATTCTATGATGCTGTGGGAGACTGTGCCAAAGGCCCTACAGAAGCCCAGGATAGATGACAGCAGTAGCACTTCCCTTGTCAACTGGGGCAGTCACTCCACCACAGAAGGCCACTATGCTGGTCAGGCAGCAGATACTCTCTGTGTGCTCTCTCACAGCTTCCTTCTGCTTGTCAGTTGAAGAGAGTACTTTCTGGTTTA
>NDXB01010370.1:0-12640 GCA_002631895.1 Agapornis roseicollis
CAGGGGGGTTGGAACTGGATGATCTTAAGGTCCTTTCCAACCCTAACTATTCTATGATTTATTCACTATTTTATGATTTACTCACTCAGCATTGGAAGTGTTCATCGTAACCAGTTGTCATCTGCCAAGCAAGAGATAACTTTATATGCATTTCTTACTTTCTTTTTTAATGTATCTTTTCTTTTATAGCCCTTGATCCATCTAAAGATCCGTGTTTGAAGGTGAAGTGCAGCCCACATAAAGTGTGTGTCACTCATGACTATGAAACTGCTATTTGCGTAAGCCGCAAGCAGCTGGTACACAGGTAAGGAAACCTCATGTTGTCGAGTTCTTTGTGTCTTCATAGGCATCTATCATTATGAAAAGAAGTTAAATGAGAAAACTCCAAAAGGAACATTAAAACCCATAATTGAAAACATTTCTTTAAAGTTACTATTATTTATAACTGAGATTATTGCAAAAAGATGAACTAGAATATGGTGCACCATGTAGTGTGGAGAGCAGAATGCTCCTTCAGTTCTGGGAGTGGTTTTCTCCTCCCAGAGAGCAGTAACTGCAGATTTTGAAGTCTGAAAACCTAGAATATGAAACGTTGTGAAACATGAGACATCTACAGTTGCAATAACTAAATTAGAAGCAATTAAAAAGAGATTATTAAAGATGAGGGGTTTTTTTATATATCAAACATCTGCTTGAATTTGCTGAAGAACTGATAAACGTTGGTGGAACATTATGGAGCAGCTCCCTGAGGAGTCACGTAATTATAGAAAGCTCCAGATCTGATTGCTGAATGAGTGAATTAAGAGCAAATGAAATAGCTAATGTGTCAAAAGCATTGGCCAAGATGTCCAAATCAGACTACAGAACTTCACTGAGAGAAGCTGCGAATAAACAAAGAAAAGCCTACTGGGCATAGGTTGAAATATGCTACAAACAATGAAGAATCAGAGATTTATAAACAAATTTAGAGAAAACAAACTAACATTGCCCTATTTTGGAAGTAGAGCAAGTAGAACTAGTAAGGAAAGTGGTCTGGAGTATCTCCAGAGTCTGAATCAAGATCCAGAATAAAACCAAGGAAATAAGCCTAACTATAATTAACCCTAACTATTCTATGATTCTATTGAGTGACATGGTTTAGTGGGAGATACCCCTGCCGATGGCAGGGGGGGTGGAACTAGATGATCTTAAGGTCTTTCCCGACCCTAACTATTCTGATTCTATTCTATGAAATAAGCCCCTCCATTTACCTATAGATGTCAGATAAGCCTGTACTGCTGTAATGGGCATCACTGAGCAGTTGTTCTGTGCTATAAGACAAATACGTTGTCTTGCTTTCATTACATTTGAGTGACAAATCTGGGGACTTGTCTCCAGTTTGCTATCCTATTCTGTAGGGAAGCAAAAATTTGCCTGTAAAAACTCAGATCCATAAATGTCATTGTCAGCTGTGATTGTAGTTCCACAACTGTTTAAGCCAAACTGAACTCAGGATGATCTGATTCCCACATCCTTAGTACTACATCTCATCTCACAGGTACCTGGCTGAAGAAGGCAGTGCAGTAAAGAAAATACTGTCTTTGATTTATGGTACAAAGTTAATGGTGTAATGTGCATGAGGCAGTATGTTTAATCTTTGGTTTTCAATATGGAATGAACCCTGGAAGGATGTTAGGAGTATGGCTATGTGCAGTCTTACATTCTAATGACATTTTTGGCATTATATACCTTACATTCTCTGGTTAAGATGGATTTAAAGCAGTTGCATTATATAGTAGTCCTTATGATATATAGCCATAGATGTTGAGCCAAATGCTTTCTGAACTATTTCCAATATTTAATGTCCCCAAATGGTCAAAGTGGTACAGAGTAATGGTATAGAGAAGGAGCTGAATCTCCTCTTTTTTCCAGAAACCAGGCTGTGTTTCATGTGATCTCTCTACGATCCCTCCGCTGCCTGCAGCTATTTCTGCTAACCTTTGAGTAGCACAGTGACTATGGAGATGAATAGAAAAGTGTTGAAAACTTACTTTGAAAAGTCTCCAAAACAGTTTCCAGCAAGTTTTACAGTGCTGAAAGAACCACTGCTGATATGGGATAGTGGCACATAGATCCCCAAAGTGGTTTTATTCTCACAATACCCAGCTACCTTGCCTTAGAGGGTGGATATGGCAATGAGGAACATAACTAGGCCATATCCCCTCCTGCTTTGAATCAGTGGAGTGACACCACTAATGGTTTTCATCTTTAGTCCCACAACATTCTGTTCCTTTTTCTGGCCCTGACCTGAATATTGCTGTATGTCCAACTCCACTCATATTTAAGGCTGTGTTAATCAGGAGTAAAATGCATTACAAGAGGTGGAGCTGCACCTGTTTAAAACCAGTGAAAGCCTGGATATATTAGTGTGGGCATATGTGTAGTAAGAACCATCAAAGAACACAGCACCATTGCAATTGCTTTGCACATCCACAGTGCTTTTGGGTATGCTCAGAAGGATTTTTCATTTCATGCATCATTATCAACTTGCTGTAGTGGCTTTATAAAGCATGTAGGCTCAGCAAAAAGTAATCTGGAGAGCAACATCTTGTGTTATTGCTGAGGCTTCCAGACAGAGTTACGCTGATTTGCAGCACCTGATTAACTGGCCCACTGAATTGCTGCAGCACAAGGAAGCTGGATTTTTCCAGGCATAGTGTAGCTAACTTTGAAATCACCAGCGACAATGCAATGCCGTTCCTGTTTTGTTTGCTTTGTGCTGGGATATGCACTTTTTAAACCACTGCAGGAATACAATAACAGCGTATGAAATTGAGTTAAATGGAAGCTTGTTATTTTAGATTTACTCAAAGCCTGGCCCCATGATGGCTAACTCAGCCTTTAGGGCTTTCAGTCTCATGCCTTTAGAGTAAGACTTTCACATCTGACAGCATGGCTGTCATATATTTCAGAGTGCAGTGGCTTTGATTCAGCCCATGATGTGTGTACTGGTGCTAAGTGTGGGATCCCCTGACAGGGCACTGGGATGGGTTCATGGGAGAGCAGCTTACAGTGTTGAGTGGTTTGGTCCTGTGTTATCTCAGGAGTGCTAAAGGAGCTTTCTGGAAGTCCCATACCCCAGGGGCAGCCTGGGTCCCTCCTGGTCAATCACTTCCTTCCCTCTTCTTCCTCCCTTCCCCAGTCACTTGGTAAGCAGTGCTGGTCTTGAAGATAAGGGAGATGTCCAAGAGGTGTTTCAGACAGAAACCCATGGTGTGATCCTTAAGGTCCTTTCCAACTCCAACCATTCTATGATTCTATAATAGTGTTTTGTCAGGACATCCTCTAAGGTGTTTCCAGTGCAAATTGGGCAGGGAATTAAGAGAAAAGGCAAGACTGAGCAGTGATTGAAGAGTATGAAAAAGATAAATTTCAAAGTACCTTCTTATATGCCTAATAGTCCTTGGACTAACGATAAAGCCTTACAGAATCTTTTGTATGGATTAAAACCCCTTTCAGTTTGAACATGATCTATGAGGAAAAGTCATTATTAGTTCAGTTTTGCATGAAATGCAGTAGTTAATCTCTCACAGATTTCTCATACATTTGCAGTTCTGTAAGGCTTGATGCCATTTGTCTCTGCTGGTGTTGCAAGTGCAGCTGATGGGAAGGACAGATGTCACTCCTGGGCTTCTTTGAAAAGAACAGAATGAGAAAAGAGGATTGATGAAAATATAATGGGCACTTTAACACGTCCAGGGTTTACAGCATTGTTCAGTCCATTTAACTGGCAATCACCAATTAGTTCATCACTGCAGCCTATGTCATTCATAAAGGTAATCAAGCAACGTCTCTGCTTCTCTGCTGTGACTTAGAAATCCAGCTATTTACTTGGTATTTCTTCATTACTTTTGAGGCTGTTCTTGCTGACACAAGAGGCCACTACTGAGTTCCTCATGAATTTTTTTAAGATCTGGACATGTTCCCAGATAAAACATCTGTTCTTCTAATTTACGCTATAAAACTAGGACTGACCAATGTGGCAGTGATGGCACATACACTTAGCCACAATGAACAGACAAATCTCCCTCTCTTCCACTACAAATCCTGCAGTTGACACACCATTTCTGGTTAGGAAGGACCCTGTTTAAAACAAGTTCAGTAAAACGTCCCCATATGTGAAACTGGGTATTTTCACACCACTGCTATTCTATGTGCTATTTGTGTGTTTTATATTGTATCCAAAAGGGAATTCACTATTGAGGAAAATTAATAATTGCAAGAATGCCAGTGACCCATCTGCTTTCAAGAAGTGTTTGGGAGCTTTATAGTGCAGTCTTTGACCGCAGCAAATGCACTTTTAGGGATTTACTGAAAAGTTGTGCACATAAGCAAGGATTTTAAACACCCTTATTCCTCAGTGTCTATGCACTGGATCAACAGCTACCTTTTAAAATGCACTGAACATAGGGCCTATAAGCCCTAACCCTGTTGTTTTGCTCTCCTCTGACTCATGCATATCTGTGCTTTCTCCTGCTTGCTTTACTAAATGCTAATGAAGGTTGGCACAACACCAAAGGCTCCTCTGGGGGAACATCTTCTTGTGCTGAAAGCATGACTCCCACATTCTCAGTGGCCTGAAAGATGTGAGGGAGGGCTTGATTTTAAGCTCGTGATGCTTAATTCTGCATGATTTATGTGGTAATGTTTATTAAAACCTGAATATGTGAACAATCTGCCTGAGCTGTTGTATAGAACCAAACCTGGGAGATGATTAATTCTCTTTGGATCTACTAATAACATCTGCTTGCTCCCCAATTAGCCTTGCTGTGTTCATAGCTTTTTCCTAGTCTGTTGTTCCTTTTCATGCTGATTCAAAAAAATAATGGTTGTTCATTTGTGCCTTAAGTACAACTCAGGAAAAAAACCATATCCCAGAGGGATCTTTACAAAATAACATTGTTCAGCTTCCTGGTGGTTTATTTATCAGTGTTAATTGTGCGCATTTCACTTGTACATGTTTGCTTGAAAGGACTACCCCAAGCAGAAGACAAAAGAACCCAGACAATAATAGGACAAGACCACTGTGTAGCTTATTTATTTCTTTACTTTCTCCATGGAGACTATCCAACTAGGGTTTCTAGTAAGCTTTTATTACTTCCATCTTTTCTACAAATCCCTACTTTTCTTTCAGTTTGGGCTAAAATGAAGAGGGAAGGGGTGCACCTTCCTAATAGGGTTATTTCTCCCTTTTCACTGAAATCTTGTTGCTTTTCTGTAAGCTGGTGGATGCAAAACAGTGAAAATTATGCAGAAAAATTGGAAAACCTATTGTAAAAACACTGATTTTTGAATTATTAGTATTTGGTCTTAGCTGAGGAAAAACACGGTTATTTTCAACAGTGCTGTAATGGAACACAGTTTGTTCATCCATCTTGAGCAGGAAGCATGTCAGTGTTCTGGGACACTGAGTCCTTCATGGAGTAACGGGCGCCTGTAACTTTAATGGTGAGATGTGAGACTCAGCTCAATAATTTAGGATAATGCGGCTTTATAATAAAATTGTTATGAAGATTAAATTGCTAATGTGTGCACTGGATGCAGAGAACATAAATATCAAAATCATTTTTCACATCCATGGAGTTTTTTGCAAGTTCTGGGATGAATTCCACAGTTGAGAGTTAATTTTTACTGCAGGTTTCTTTAGGGGAACCAAAGGAATTCTTTTGTTTATTAATATTCCAGAATTAAGAGACGAAAACTGCCCGGTTCAAAGCAAAAGGAAAATCTTTTTACTTTTATTACAGAAAAAAATAAAACCATTTCTAATGTCTTGGATCTTTTTTTCCAGATAACAATACAACATCCCTCTGCAAAATGTGTTTTGGAGTCACTAAATCTGGGGTTTCCCTAGTAAAAAGAATGGTTTAATGCAAAACATTTCATCCACCTCGAATGCCGAGCATTGATTTCTCTAATCTACTGGCATAGATTTTTGCTTCTGAAGAAGGAGCGTTGAAATATTTGATTAAACAGAACAAAACAGCAGGTTGCAGTAGGGGTTTTTCCAAAACAAATATATTGTATTGGGGAAATTGCCAAAGTTTAGGCTTATTATTCCCAAGGGTACCTCTGAGAGAATCTTGGAGAATTGTTTTAATTCTCTATGAATGAAAGCTTTAGACATGAACAGGATGGAATGAATGGCTTTTCTTTTTGTAATTTGTAAACTACAGGGCATTACTCTGAAAGAGTATTACTCTTTCTGATATCTAATCACTCATGGTACATTGCACAGTTTAACTGTAGCTCATGTTGTTTGTCCAGAAAAATAAATGAGAATCCAGGAAAATGAAAGAGAAAGGGGGCTTTGAGGTCACAGCCGAGTACAGCACATAGTATGATGTGTAAGTGGTGTGCAAGTGATGCACGCAGGTCCTTAGAGAAAACATGAAAGCTTTTAAAAGTATTTCATCTCTGGACTGCCTGACACCAAAGGCATGACTCTGCTACAGTGCAAAGGCTTTGGATTTTGCAGCAGACACGTGGAAATCGAGAATGTTTGTTTTTCCTGTGTGGGCTAAGTTGCCTTTTAATAAGATGGAGAGCACGTGGTATGATGTGCCATCAATCTACAAGTGCTCATGGGGACCACTGAATATTAAAAGAGAACAACACATGAATCTGACTCTATCCTTTATTCCCCGTTCCAGTTATTTTTAAGATTTTGATTATGAAAATGACAATCTAGGCATGAACTCCCAAAGGTCAATAACTTTTTCTCCAAGTCAGTCTCCGTCTTTAACAGCCTGGGATTCAGCCCAAGGATGTTATAATATTGGAACCGCCCTCGCTGGTTTTAAAAGCAGGTATTACTCTACTGAACAGGATAATCTGTAAACTGCAGGACTCATTCTCCAAGTGGTCCATTTCTCATTTTCAACTCTGCCTAAGGTAAATTGCTTTTAACTAAAAAGACCGTAGGGAGAGTCTGTGGAGGGACTAGCTTTTATCAGTCAACATGATGAGCTAGTTCTGTTCTGAGTCATGAGAGTGACCTACTTGCTGCCAGGAGTTTTTGCACAAAAATACTTCCATTTAGTAGGAGGAAGCTGGCTCTGGTGTCTCCCTCAATAGACAAGACTTCATGTACCTTTTAGGCTGCTTTCCTGAGCAGTAGATATGCTGTAGACTGGTGTATTTCAAAAGTCAGCGGTAAAAGACCCCTGAATATTAACAAACATGTAGAAGGAATGATCCATGTTCTTTGGCTTTTAAATACCACAGTCATCTTTAAAGCTGAATTTGAATATGGTTCCTGACTCAAAGCAAAAAATGCCCAAGTTTTGCACTGGGCATTTTGGCATTTCCATGCTTTATCAGACTTCCACAGAAGAATGTAGAATTGCTAAAGTAGGTCAGGCAGAGCATAGATACCTGTCATGGTAGAAGATTGCCACCAGTAGCCTAGATGAGAAATTTTCTGCATCCCCAGGCCAATTAGGCACTCTGCACTTCCCTCCCCAGAGCTGGTAACTTATTGCTAGTCATGCTTCATCAGCTTTAGAGCTCATTAGAGTTGTGTAAGGTGACTGTCTCCCATTGGACATGAGTAAATTTTAAAATACAGGATAGTGTGTAGCCCTTTTATAATGGATTTTAGCACGTGTAGTCCTCATCTCTGTCTGCTTTGGCAACAGCAATGGCTAAAATTGTTCTTGCTATCAACAGGGAATTTGCTCTATTTTATTCACAGTCACCAAGAGCCTGGCTGCTCTGGTGAATATCTTACTGCTAAGGTCATCGTCTTTTATGCTGTAACTCCTATCTTACTGTGCTCTACTTTACTGTAAGGATGCTGTGAGCACAAAAGGAAACACAATGGTTATTGAGACATTCTCCTGCTGCGTAATTCCTTTTAGACCAGTATCAGAGCACTGACTGAAAACCACCTCGGTACCTCTGGGTACTTTTGTTATCATCAGAAAGTTATTATATTGAATAGAATAAGAAAATAACCTATTATCTTCTGCACTTTAATTAACATAAATAATTTGTGCATATAAAGATAATATTATGGAATGGGTTGAAAACTGCTTTGTAATATTCCTGTTCATAGTATTTCGAGTTGTACACTTTTAGAAGTATATAAAAACGGACTAGGAGTGACTTCTTGGATCATTAAGTCCAGTTCCTCTGCAACAGTATCATATAAACTTTTTCATTAGCCAGCCAAGTTCTGTCTTAAAGATAATAAGGTTTATTGCCCCCTCTACTCCATTTAGAAGAATCCTTAGCATCTCAACCTTTCTGGTTAGGAACCTGGTAATATACAGACTAAATTTATTCGAATCCAGCTAAAACTTGAGGAGTTTTCTTAATTGGGTCCTCAGTATTTATTTGGAAATCATGACCTATGGTTTTACCAGGCTTTTTTTTTTTTACAAGAAAGCTCTCTTAAGGAAAACATTTCTCTTGGATGTCACAGTTTTCCTTTGTAGCAGAGCTTATTGGGCTTGATGCTGAGATCAGTGAAGGAATGAAACCCAAAATTATCACTTTGTCTTCTTTCTATTTAAACTCTTTGCACATCTTTAGGTATTATATTCCCTCTGAGTCATTGCTTATTAAGATTCTAATCTTTATTTCTTATATTAATCCTCTCTTCTAAGTGCCTGTTCTATCTATGCCTGCTTTAAACCTGTAGTTGTCCTTCCATGAGCCCTGGTAGAACAGCTGCATTTGGAAGTCCATATTCCAGGTAGGCTTTCAGCTGAGCTTTCTGGAGAACAGTTCTGGCTTTGATGTTCTGTGCACCTCTGGATTGATACATGTGGCAGATAAATGTGCAATTTGCTGTTTCAAGGATTTCTACATAGCATTATATATATCTCTTTTGTCCTCAGTAGAAACATACAATACCCAAGATTACTTTTCTCTGAGCAAAACCTTTTTTATGAACATGATAACAAAAGGATAGAGAGGAGGGCGATTGCAATAACTGCGACATACCTAGTTGAGGATTACAAAGAAACAATATATAAAATCCAGTGTTTAGAGCTCTGAGATCTGACCATTATGAAACTTAAATGTATAATGGTGGAAAATGCATGTCTGAAAGTTAATATGTGAATTTAATTTTGTGCAGCAGATTCATAGGGAGCACAAGCCATCAGGAAAGCTTAAATATATGAAATATAAAATAAGGGCAACACAATGTTCTTCAATGGTTTCACTATCTCAGTGGATTCTTCTGTTGACTGCAGAATTGATCATATATAAGCCTCTTGATACAGCTCTCACCAACTTGCCAGGAGCTAGCATCCAAAACTAAGTTAGCATCCAAAAGCTATTTCCCTTGAGATACCTGGAATAAGGCTGAGTTAAAAGTGCAGTCACCTCTTCTAGAGCATTTGTCTATTCCTGGCTCTTGTGATCAGTTTATGAGATAAGGGATGTTAGCTTTTTTGTTGTTTAGAAAGCTTCTCTTGCTCACTCTGAAGTGAGCAAGCAATGGAAACAGTAATTGGTATAAATGTCATCTGCTTGGCAAATGTCAAGAGATTTGCCAACAAATGAATAATAAACAAATGAATAGACTCACTGCCTTTGTACACATGTCTTGCAAAAAGACATTAGGTTTTGCACACAGAGTAGCTTGGTAATTCTTGGCTTTTCAATGTTTCATCAAATGACTTTAGCACATCATCATTATCACTATTATTAAAAGACAAACAGGTAGGAAGATTTAGATGTGGGGAAAAAAGCACAGTTCTACAGGCTCTCCACATACCTGTCAGAAGGACTACATTTGACCATTGGCCTTGTAGGTGCCATGCATGGTTTTTCACCTTGAGCTGCTGGCTGACTTTCTCTATATCTACATTAATCCTCACATGACTTGGAATCCACAATATTTCTGGGTTTAATGGGCTGTGGTAAGGATGTATTAAGGGTGTATTAAGGATGTATTTCCTGATTCACACTCTTTGTATTTTCTGTATGCTAGATTTCTTAACCATAGAATTGCTGGAAGCAAACTGGTAATAGTATTTGTGTCTGTATTTTTGCTGTTTATCCCTATCTTAGATCTGTTGAGTAATTCAGTCAGTCAGAAATTATTAATGTTTACAAATGACCTCCAATGCTCTGAAAATGATTCTGTATTTATACAATAATCTGTTTACTGCAGATTCTAAATTTATTGCTGGTTTTTGCTGTAGAAGCCCCAGGACATCAATGTGTTCAGTGGAAAAGTCTTTTTAAAAGGCCTGCTTTTGAAAGATTGGCACTGATGTTTACAACGAAGGAATTTTATTAAAGCTTTTCTTCACTTTCCAACATCCCATTATATTGGAAAAAGTATTAAGTGTGCAGCATTTTAAAATCTGCCTTTTGATAAATGGCATTACATATTCCAATTGCAGTGAATATTACAAACAATGTATTTTGTATACAATTTACATATTAGGCCTCAAAAATACTGCTTTAGTTTATATGTTTTGTTTGATGTTGGTCAGTTTGCTGCTTGCAATCATATCTCTTGAATATGATACAGACTTAACATGTATAACTTTTAAACCTACTGAAGACTGATCTTTGTTGTTGATAAAATAGTTCCATATTTTGCCATTCCAATTCTGAGATTTTTCTGTGACTGCTTCTAAAGCGCTAATGAAAGTCATTGATAACAACAGGCTAAAAGTCTAATGAGCTGGGCCATACTCTAGGTTTGCACCTCTTGCCTTGGACAGTTCACAGCTTCCTACCATATGTCTGTGGCTCTGTTGGATGGGAAAGTGCCTCCTCTGATCACGGATGCGGTTTTCTGCAGAGTTTTGCTGAATTTCCTATCTCATTCAACATCATTTCAGTCCCAAAACTTCACTAGGAAAAATGATGAAGCCATATCCAAGACCATGCTGAGCATCAGCAAGTATCTTTCTTTTTTGATTTAAAGGTTGCAAAAAACTTATACTTTGAAGACATTTCCACATAAGTTTGCCAGTTCCAAGCTAATACAAGAAGTTGAAAAAGGTATTCTTAAGTATTTTGTTCCTTTTGCAGCCATGCAGTTCCATCTAATGGCTCTCTTGAAAGAAATAGCATATGAAAACAGTAAAAAGGAGCTTTCTTGCATCAATCATTTTCTTATATGGTGCAAGTTATGTTATCAAAATTAACTTTTAATCTCTTCTTGCTTCTTTAATAATTCAATTTCTGTCCTTCTCTTTTCATTAATAAGCTTATGATTGCCTGCTTAGTGCTCTGCCAGAACTCATCAAGAGCTCAACCTACAGATTCTCAATTTAGTCATTTTATATGAGGTTAATTCAACCAATGAACCACAAATGACATTATTTATGGACAGAAGCCACCAAAGTGCAGTCTGTTTAAAGCTTTGTACACAGAGAGTGCTAATGACGAATAGAAATCAACCCAAAATATTTCTCTTCTTTAACTATATCTGTTCTGGTGTCACAGTGCCACTTAAAATTAACTATAGAAAGACAGTGTTGTGCCATTAACTTATTAGGCAAAAAGCGTAATATCTTTGCACACATTTGAAATGAATACTGCCTGTGTTTCTAGATTTAAACCAGTCTCAGATGATAATTTCATTCCCATGAGCATCTTCTAGCATTTTAAAAAGAGAGGTGGAAAAAGTCGTGATATTTTTGTGTTATACCTTTATGCTTCTTACTGTGCAGTCAGCCTTTTTTAAGGGAGTCAAGGAAGGAAACACTGTGTTGTAATTACAGTCCATATCACCAGTGCAAAACGCTTGTGTGATCTCTGTAATAATTGGAAGAGGTAATCAAATGTTTGAACTTCAAAAACCAATAAGGCAAAGAAGGAAATTCTCTCTTGTGGTTTGAGCTCTTCCCCTCATTCTTTCTCCTTTGCATGTGCTGTGAATGTCTGTGCTAAATTCTCAGTGCCAGTAGTCAAAAGATCAAATTTTATCTCATACCAAGCTCCTTTATGGCTCTTTAACACTAAAGAGTTAAACACTAAACCACTAAATTTCAGAACCTCACAGCTCTCAGAATTTGACCTAGTGGATCTGTTGGTCTGGACACTTTGAGCAGGCAGTCAGTGAGATGATGCTGAACTCCTCAACAGGAATATATTGACTGATTAAAAAGCCCATCTCATAATTACGTATCTGTATGTATTTGGAAGCCAATGGGGTCATTTTTATATACAGAGGCTTCATATTCTCCTTTCTCACCTGTAAATTCAGTGGTATATCTTTTATCAAGGACTGTATATTCATTCGGAGACACTTAACTGGCAATAGTGTAGAACTGACTAAAATAAATAAATAACAAATGTATCATGATAGATTGTGTTACGTTAATAAAGCATAATTACCAGGAAACATTTCTACAGATCTGTGCTATTAAATCTTTGTGGAATAGCAAGGGCATGAAGATTAACAAGTTTTCAAATTACTTGAGAGAGAATTATCCAGCCTTCATTTTGCTATCAATTATTGGATTTATATTCTCTACTTTAACAATGAAATCCTGTAAGAGTTATTGCAAATACAGAATGCTCAATGATAGCAATTTAAAAACTCAAAATTCCTAGCAGATTCCAGAGTTATTTCCTACTCTAATTAATATATTTAAAAAAAAAAAAAAAAAAAAAAAAA